>JBCAUA010605219.1:0-16130 GCA_038406235.1 Peronia verruculata
AATAACTGATCATAATATGGGGTAGCATATAATATGAACAAAATGATGAACATTAAAAAGTTAAAAACCACAAAAACAACATAAAACATGTACAGTGGGTTATAAATTGATAATCACCGACGGCTTCTTTTTTCTTACGGTTAAATACCTTTAGAACAAAGATAGCAAGGAGGGATCGGGAGATGGTTGTGACAAGCCATATTATTTCCCTTAGCCAGACAAAAGAGATCTAAAGAATCGGCCTAAAAAAAAAAAAAGTAATCGCTTTACTTCATGTCCTTTGAAAAACTAATCATCCAAACATTGTGTGTTTCTCTATATTATGTTTGTTCAACACCTGTTGTGTATGGCAATGGGAAGTAATAGAACTGGTCTCAATGACCTCACATTGTTTAAGTATTCAAGATAATAACCATTGAAATCTCACTGTACATTTCCTTTGTTTTACGTAGTTTGTGAGGCAAAAACCAAAAACAAACAGACAAACAAACAAACAAACAAACAAAAAAACCCCATCATTATAATATGTCTGCCATGTTTGTTACAGTCACTTAATAGATCACCATTTAAACACACACAGACATACGTACATTTTCATCCATCATATTTCTGTGGCATTAGCATACGAGTCATAAAAGGTTGACTCTGATAAATAGGTTATTTACATAGTATAGCAGCAAAAATTACCTACTTTCGTCAAAGAAACAGTAGGGACATCGAGACAGCCTTTGTGTCATAATACAAGATAAAGTTAATATTAGTAAAACAAAAGCACATGAAGGATGAAAACAAAATAAATCACCATAACATAGCATAGATTCTTTAAAAAAGTGAGCAAATGAAGAAATAAATATATGCATTGGGTTATCAAGTGATAGTCATAAACGGCCTCTTTCCTTAACAGCAAGCTATATCTTTGTCTCGTAATAAATGGCATAACAAAAAATGTGAATAAAAGCGAGAGATTAAACAAAACAAAACAGACCCAAAAAACATCAAGAAAACAACAATTGAGCATTACATTTAAGTTACAAGGGAAATTAAAAATTACAAAAATACAGTTGCATTTACTTTTGAGAACATTGGGCGTATCTTTTGTTTCTGATTATATTTTATTATTTTCATGTACTTTATTCCATATCTTATTATTCTTTCATAGCTATGGAACAGAGACAGCAATTCATGAATGGGAGATGAGTGTGACCAGCCCTAGTACATCCATGTACTACACAAAAAAAGGTGTTGAACCAGCGTAGTGTGCAGAAAGAAAGAAAAAAATCACTTTTCTTCACTTGGTTCGGAAGACCAATGATCACAAAACTGTGTGTTTCTCTTTACACAGCTTGTTCACCATCACTTGTGTCTGGTAAAGGGAAGTAATAGGACTGGACACAATGATCTCCCAGTGTTTTGGTTATGTGTTATAACAAATAAACACAGAAATCTCACTGTTTGTTGCCTTTGTTTTACATAGTTTATCACGAACTCAGATCTTTGTTGTCCTATTTCCATTTTAGGCGATTTGGAGATAAATATGTCATGTGAAAAAGGGATTGTAACTCTGTCATATACTGTAGTCATTTCACCGATCACTTGCCTAAACAGGTATATTTTGAAAATAATTTTGTTTTATCTCCTATGTACAAAAGCAGTTTTCTAAACACAATTCATCAATTTTCTCAAAATGTGAAAAACAGAGATGGGGCAACAGAGAACTGAACTCACGGTTTGTGCAACAAAAAAACGGAGGAAACAGCATTCTGTCATACTTGTTACAGCCACATAAAAACAAAACAATTTACATTGTAATTGAAAATGCATTGATAAGAGGAAACTGCCCACGAAGTGCCGATTTAACTCGCATATACATTGTATGGAATAATATGATCACGGACTTGTAACAAAAAACAAAATATTTGTCAACATCTGTGAATAAAACTTAGTATGTGTAACAATAAAAGTGATAAAACGGCAACATTGTTTATCGGACAGACATAGAATATCGAGATTGTCCCCACTGTATGTTACTCATTCGCAGACAACAAGAATTTATGCTGAAGAAAAGGGACATTAAATGTTTCTTTGTCATGAAATTGTGACCACAAAATAATGGTAATTTATACTGTATGTTAAATACAGTTATAAACACAGGCACACACACATACACATTTTCCCTTATCATATTCCAGTGTCAACAGTATATTAATTATATAAATGACTCTGATAACAATTGAAAATATTAGATAGCATGTCAGCCAATATTACATAGTTATGTAATAGTAACCGTATAGACATATCAAGGAATAAGGGGCTCGAGACCACCATTATGTCTGATGCTGTTGTCATATAACACAGTAAAGTTATTACACAGTCTGATAAAGTACATAAAGGATGAAAAGAGAGAAAAACTGAACATAATAAAGGGATGCATAAAATATGAGCACAATAATGAACATTAAAAAGCAAAAAACCACAAAACAACATAAACATGTACAGTGGGTTATAAATTGATAATCACCGACGGCTTTGTTTTATTCTTATAGTTACATAGATTTAGAACAAAAGATAGCAAGGCAAGATTGAGAGATTGTTGTGACCACCCATATTATTGCTTTTAGCCAGACAAAAGAGATCTGAAAAATCAATGTAAAAAAAAAAAAAGTTATCTCTTTACTTCACGTCCGTTGAAAAACTAAACACCCAAACATTTTGTGGATCTCTTTATTATGTTTTTTCAACACCTGTTATGCCTGGCAAAGGGAAGTAATAGAAATGGTCTCAATGACCTCACATTGTTTTAACATTCAAGATAATGAACATTCAAATCTCACTGTACATTTCCTTTGTTTAACGTAGTTTGTGAGGCAAAAACCGAAAACAAGCAGACAAACAAAACAAAAAACAAACCAAAAAAAAAAAAAAAGATAAAACAAACAAAAAGGAAAATAAAATAAAAAAGAAACATCATTATAATAATATGTCTGCCATGCCTATTACAGTCACTTAATAGATCACCATTTAACACACATATGTCACACACAGACAGACATTTTCACTATCATATTTCTTTGGCATTAGCATACGAGTCATATAGTTGGCTCTGATAAAAAGGCTTTTCACATAGTATAGCAGCAAAAATTATCTTAGTTTTGTAAAAGTAACAGTGGAAACAGAATACAAGGATCCGAGACCGCCATTGTGTCTCACGATGTTATCATAATACACGATGAAGTTAATACAAGTATAACAAAGCACATAGAGGATAAAAGCAGAACAAACCAACAAAGATTGGCATAGATTGGTACACAAAGTGAGCAGATGAAGAAATAAACATCTACATTGGGTTATTAATTGATAGTCACAAACAGCAAGCTAAATAATTGTCTCATAATAAGTGACATAACAAGATATGTGAATAAAAACGAAGGAAATTAAAGAAAACAAAGCAAAACAAATAATATCAACAAAACAACAATTGACCATTATATTTCAGTTAAGGGAAATAAAAAATTACAAAAATACAGAGTTGCATTTACTGTTGAGTACATTGGGCATAACGTTTGTTTTTGATTATATATTATTATTTTCATGTACATCATTCCTCATTTTATTTTTCTTACATAGCTGTAGAACAGAGACAGCCATGCATGAATGGGAGATGGGTGTGACCAGTCATATTACTTCCCTATACTAGACCAAAAAAGGCTGTTGAACAAACAGTGTAAAGAAGAAAAAAAAAATCACTTTTCATCACTTGGATTGGAAGAGCAGTGACTACACAATTATGTGTTTCTCTTTAAATTGCTTGTTCACCATCACTTGCCTGGTAAAGGGAAGCAAAAAGGGAAGCAATAGGATTGGTCACAATGATCTCCCATTGTTTTAGGCATGTATTATAATAACAAGTGAACACTCAAAATCTCACTGTATATTGTCTTGGTTTAACATACTTTATCACGAACTCAGTTCTTTGTTGTCCTTTTTCCATTTTGGCAATTTGGAGATACATATGTCCTGTGAAAAAGGGATTGTAACTCTACCATATACTGTAGTCATTTCACCGATCACTTGCCCAAAAAGGTGTATTTTGAAAATCATTTTTTCATATTGCCAATGTACAAAAACAGTTTGCTAAACAAAACTCATCACTTTCCTCAAAATGTGAAAAAATGGAGATATGGCAACAGAGAACTGAACTCACAGTCTGTGGAAACAAAACAAAGACAACAAGAGGAAGAAACAGCATTTTTTGTCTTGCTTGTTTCAGCCATTTAAAAAAACAAATATAATAAATGATGTAAAATGCATCGATAAGGGAAACTGTCCAAGAGGTGCCGATGTAACTTCAATATAGCCATACATTACATGGAGTAATATAATCACGCATTTGTAACAACAACAACAACAAAAAAAAATATTTGTCAACATCTCTGCTTAAAATTTAATACGGGTAATAATAACTGTGATAAAACGGCAATACTTTTATCTCGATTTATCCCCACTGTACGTTACTCATTCGCATATTGCAAGCATTTATACTTAAAAAAAAAAAAAAAAGACAAATAAATGTTCCCTTTGTCATGAAATTGTGACCATAAAATACTGCTCATTTATATTCTATGTTGTTAGATAAAGTTATAAACACACACACGAACATACATACATTTACATTCATCATATTTCAGTGTCAACATTATATTAATTTTGTAACTGACTTTGATAACAATAGTTAATATTAAAAAGTATGCATACCAATATTACACAGTTTTATAACAGTAACAGTAGAGACGTGAGAAAAATACATGGACTCGATAGCACTAATGTGTTATCATGATACGATATAAAGTTAATATTAAGTACTTCAGACTTGAAGAAGGAAAAGAGAGCAAAACAACTGATCACATTATAGGCTCTCACAAAAAATGAACAAAATAATGAACACAAATAAGTAAAACAAAACAAAACAAAAAATCACAAAAACTACATAAACAAGTACGCTGGGTTATAAGCTGATAATCACGGATAGCTTCTTTTTTCTTGTGGTTACATACCTTTCGAAGAAAGACAGCAACTCAGGATCCTGAGGTGGTTGTACCAGCCATATTGTTTCCCTTTAACAGGGAAAAGAGACTTAAAAAATCAGTCTAAAAAAGAAAAAATCGCTTCACTTCATGTTATTTAAAAAACTATTCACCCAACACTGTGTGTTTCTCTTTACTATGTTTTTTCAACAATTAATGTTGTGTCTCGCAAAGGGAAGTAATAGAACTAGTCTCAATGACCCCACATTGTGTTAACATTCAAGATAATGATATTTAAATCTCACTGTACATTTCCTTTGTTTTACGTAGTTTGTGAGGCAAAAATCAAAAACAAACAAACAAAAAAACAAACAAAAAATCATTATAATAATATGTCTGCCATGCCTATGACAGTCAGTTAATAGGTCACCATTTAACACACATACGGCACACACAGACATACATACATTTTCACCCATCACATGAGATGCGACACGATGAAATCAGGCGCTCGTCAAACTAAGACGACGAGAGAAATCATGTATTTTTCAACAGTGAACAGATTTTTAACGTATTTTCTTTTCTTCACAAAACCCTTCAATATCAATTTAATAATGCATTTCGGAGTTAAATTTGCTGAAATCTATTGAGTAAAGATCCCAAAATTGGAGTTTAGGGGCATGGAATAACAAAGATTAATAAGGATTTACAAAAGCGATTGGCCATTCTCTTATTAAATTGAGCTACAGCAACAGCTCACCCCCAACGTCTTTAATTGCCAATATCTCGACTTCTACTTAAGGTAGAACACATTTGGTTCACACACAGAAAGGGAAATGAAAAAACTTCACAGTGATACCAATTACTCCATATGCTCTAAATTGGACGAGAGCCTGATTTCATCGTGTCGCATCTCATATGTCTATGGCATTAGCATACGAGTCATATAGTTGACTCTAATAAAAAAAAAAATCTGTTCACACAGTATGGTAGCAAAATATTACCTAGTTTTGTAAAAGTAACAGTGGGAACATGAATAGAATACAGGGATCCGAGACCGCCTCTGTGTCCTGCGATGTTACATTAATACATGATAAAGTTAATACTAGTCTAACAAAGCACATGAAAGTTGAAAACAGAACAAACCAACAAAATATATCATAGATTGGCACAAAAAGTGAGCAAAAATGAAGAAATAAACATATATATTGGGTTATCAACTGATAGTCACAAACGGCTTATTTCCTAAACGGCAAGCTATAATTATTATTGTCTCATAATAAATGACATAACAAAATATGTGAAAAAAACAAACAAACAAACAAACAAAGAAGATTGAACAAAACAAAGCAAAAAAAAAAAAAAAATATGGAGAAAACAACAATTGAGCATTCTGTTTCAGTTATAAGGGAAATTAAAAATTACAAAATAACTTGCATTTACCATTGAGTACATTGAACATATTATCTTTTGTTTCTGATTATATATTATTATTTTCATGTACTTTATTCCTTATTTCATTATTCATACATAGCAATGGAACATGTCAACATGATAAACATGATTGTAGTTATATTTTCATATCAGATTTTTATGACTGTACAAAGGCATTTCTGGTAAATTATCTACACCACAGTCTAATATATTGTACAATAGTCCTTGTGAAAGATAAAGGAGAGAATGTTTAGCATATGTGAGAGAAAGGAGAGGGGGGGAGGGGATGTGAGATGAATGAATGTGATATTATTTAGATTCTAAGCATATTATAAACACTCCAGTGGAAAAAATAAATAAGTCAATTTCTGTGAAAAATTAGTTATTGTCTCGACGTTTTAAAGCAAGACGCGAAGGTTTGTTAACAAGAAACCTGGTATTTTCAGCTACAAAAAAAAAAAATATCGTGAATACCTGTAGACTGCTAAACATTCGTTTCTTGTTCTCTCCCTTTGCAGAATATGTGACCTATCTGGTTTTTCACTGAAGTCTACATATGTATGTGAAGAAATTAGGGAGTTAAAAAAAAAAAAAAATCAACAATTATCAATTTAACACGAACGTTTCCCTATCTCATCGTTGACAATGGGTACACAACATCTGTTAAGATACATATTTCCACTGCAGGGTCAAAGAACATGACAATCAGGAAGAAATGGAAACAAAAGATAATGTCACTTCAAATATAACCCGGTGTATGCAAGTAATATTCGTAACCTGTCCCAACTTGAGGAAAGACTGCACAGCTTACAGTGAGATCGGGGAAGAAATGCTGTAAAACGCCTAGGACACCTGAGTGGTTAAAAAGGTTATTGAAAACAGTCGAAACTAGGGATTCTCATTTGAAGGTATACAGTTAGTCTTCAAGGCGATGGAATTTGGTAACAGGTTTACCATATTATAACGCAATAAATATTCTTTTTTTTAATTTCCAATTATATGAACACTCACTTTGTTCTGTGTTTTAATTTAATTTAATTAATTTTATTTCTATAGTGAAAAACTGTAAGTAATTCTTTTTTTTTTCAATGCCAAAAATATAAATAGACTCAGTGTGTCAGTTGTGTTTTGTTTTATTTTTGTATTAATTTGTCAAATTCCTCAAAAGCATATCGTGATTTTAAGGACATAATATATTTCCATTTTGATTGCTTTCGCTAGCGGTCTGTTTATGATATGATTGCAATCTCAACGACTTTGTGAGTAAGCGAGTGTGTGTATAAGTGTGTATGTGTGTATGCGTGTTTATAATTTGTGTAATAGAAGGCCTTCTGCTAGATTTAGGACAGTTTTTTTTTTCAACTTACACTCATGGTACCGTGGTCTGATATTTTGTTTGTTCGCGCTTTCCAATCTGTGCTTCAAACGAATAATAGTTCTCAGTACAGTAGTTTAAGAGTATGCTCACCCAATTGTTTATCCAAACGTTAACGACAGCAATAATAATAACTTATCAATATACAGGAAGACAACAAAACATCCAATATAATGGTATAAATAATAACAAATGGCCTGACAAAATAGGGGCCAATATTTGCGTTGATGCATACATAGTACATGTGGGGTGAGCCAACGACACATTAAAGTCGCAAAGGATATGTATTCCATCTGGTTCGGAAACTGGCAAAAAATTAAGGTAATGCCTATTCCTTTTATCCTTTTGACAGACAGTGCTGGAAATAAAATGAATTTCCTCTTTTAAATGTTAACGAGTTTACATTCATATATATATATACATATATATCACACCAATCTCAATCGGAAACATCATGATCAGAATCGATATCTTCCCAATCTGAATCGGAAACATCATAATAAAAATCCATATCATCCCAATCTGAATCGGAATCATCATGATCAGAATCCATATCATCACTGGTAGGATCGTCGATGGACTCGAGAGAGACGTTTATATCCTTGAACAACAGCATATCTTTTACTTTTTCTGGCACAGGTAGTGAGTTGACTCTTTCCACTCTTCCTGGTGTCCCACCGACAGCTTGGGAAACAATGATAAAACTCTGTGTGAATAAGGACAGGGGCTGAGAATAGAACTCGTCCATAAGTCTGACTATTTCTCGAGCAGAACTTTCCTGTTCCGACACTAATTCTTGTCGGTGGAGATGGTAAAATTCATTACTGACGTCATGAGGACACAACACTAAGTTGTTGAGAAAACACTGCAGTAATTCTGTGTTTTTAGTCGCCAGAGCTTGTTTTAGCGGAGAGTCGATGGCCATGCCAGATCTTGTGTAGTGAACAAAGGGTGGTTGATACATGGCTGGTGCTACGCCATTGGTCAACAAAATATGGCAGATGTCTTGCTTGTTTTCATGGATGAACTTTTTCAGCACATACAGAGAATTAGACAGACTGTTGACAGCACAACGTTTAACCAGTTCTTTCACACAGATCTGACATTTCTTGCTGTTCCAGTCTCCATATTCCAATAACAGGGACAGGGCGGTATCACCATCTACTGCCGATCCTCTCTCTCCTCTAACGTGGACATCTGCGTTATTATCTAACAGAAAACGTAAAACTTTCACATTTTCCTGTGTTACAGAATCCATAAGTGCTGTGGCTCCATTATCCCTCGTATGATTAAGTGCCACACCATTGTCTATCATGGACTGTAAGAAATATTTTTTGGCTTCATCTAGAGGCAGCTTTCGCTTCCTGATTTCTCTGAGAACAACCATTATAGCGTTACGACCATATCTGGTCACTGCCTGTGTGTTCACTCCATTTTGATGCAAAATTTCAATGATTTCAAAATTCAGGGCTCGCGCTGCGAGTAAATACGCCGTATAACCGTCAGGAGTCTCAGCCTGTAAATTTACACCGTGTCGTATAAGTAGTTTTAAAGTTCCTAAACAATTGTTAATTACAGCAAAGTGAATTGCTGCTTTGCCGTTCCTGTTCTGTATATTAGGATTGGTATTGCTAGCTAACAGCCTTCTGACACATTCATTGTTCCCAGGAATTACACATGCATAAACAAAGGCTGTGTTACCATAAATATCAAGAGCTTCTACATATACTCCATGATCAATCAACAATTTTAATATTTCCACATCTCCACAGTACGCGGCTACGTGCAATGATGTTCTCCCATCCTTACCATGTGCATTAGGATTGATACTGCTGCCCAAAAGAAACTGGACACATTCTTTGTTTCCTGATTTTCTACATGCATAAATAAGAGCTGTGTCTCCATCTTTATCTCTGGCTTCTACATCTACACCATGATCAATCAAGAGTTTTAATATTTCCACATCTCCATATATCGCGGCCTGGTGCATTGATGTTTTCCCATCCTTACCTCTTGCATTAGGAGTTATATTGTTGTTCAAAAGTAACTGGACACATTCTTTGTTTCCTATATTTGCACATGCATTCGTCAGTACCGTGTTTCTATGGTTTATCTATGGCTTTTATATCTGCGTTGCGATCAGTCAAAAACTTAATTATCTCCATATCTCCAGATCTAGCTGCTTTGTGTAGTCATATCTGCCCACCCCTAACTTGGGATGGATGGTACATTTGGATTTATATTTTTGTCTGTTGTAAACCGGCATAATCTTTGTTTCCAGACGTTTTACTTGGAAAATAAGAGCTGTGACTCCGTCGTTATCTATGTCTTTTATATCTGTCCCATGATCAATCAACGACTTTAATATCTCCACATCTCTAAAGCTCTGTGGCAGGTAGACTTCTGTTATGGCATCTTTGACATGTGAATTTTGATTTTTTTAAATTTAAGAATCATCGGATTGATTCTTTATTTCCCGAATTTTCATGTGTATAGTTAAATGCTGCGGTTTCGTTGTTGTCTATTACTTTTCCATCCGCTCTATGATCAGTCAACAAGCTGAATATCTACACATCTTTTGACCTTAATGCTTCTAGTGTTTCTGTCTGTCTATCCACTCCATCTGAGTTGGATTTGATATTGTTGATTAACAGACAAAATTTATTATTCCAGACAATAATTGCATGCAAGATCATTTTTTAAAAAATCTGTTTCTTTTACTGTTAGATTGCTACATCACCTATTCAATGAATCAAAAACGCTATTTTGTGGTCACAAAGTAATCACATAATAATGCAGAAATTATATAAAGTTTAATGGCATTGACAAGAAATGTGAGAAATCCCGTCAGCCTTTTATTAGAAAAACGCATTTCACACTGCTTGACTAATCTATCTATGAGGCATTTATCATTACATGGCTCGTTCTGTTAGCTGTATGTCACAATTGTGTATCCCCCAGATATGACTTTTAAATATCTCAAATTGACGCCTGTAATTTTTTTTTCATAAGGCTTTGATGTTAGAGATGGAAAATGTTCTAGATGTAGAAACCTTTTGGGATAAATTTACGGACAGCAACATTCCTCAGTTTCGTTGGTTATCTGGGCTGTTTACTCAAAGCAGTCATTGCGCTGGAAGCTGTTCTGAGGATTCAGGTGGACGTTGTGTATGCAGGATATCTGAAGACATAGAAAGTCGTACTGCCAATATGTTTAGAGGATTAGACCGTCAATGCACACAGGTAGCATCCTCTACAATCACTACTCTCACTGTCGATATTGCTATCATGCAGGAGCAACACAAGCTCACTCTGATGGGAGAGATAAAACATGGAACAAACGATGATAAAATGCAAACAGAATAACACATCAGTTTTTCTCGGTAGAAGTCAGCACTAAGAAATCAATCTTTATAGAAACATTTGTTTCTGAGTGCTGTAAAAAAAAAATCAAAAAAAAATCAGACGGTAGAAATAAAATTAATTTATGAAGCACTAAAAAACATATTGTTTAAAAGTGCTCACTGTTGACATTTTGAATAACTCAAAATTATGTTTGCTACATTTTTAATCTCCTTTAAAAAAAAAAAAAATTAATCCCTCGTATTCCACCTCTGTTGTCTGGAATCACTTACGTCAATATATCATTAATCTGTGTACAATGACACGCTTTTCAAAACATTTTGGCACTGAAACAGATAGCCTGCCCGAGCGGGAGAGAACAAAAGTAAGGAAAGAAAGGGAAGTGGATAGTAAGGGTGAAGGGCTAGAGATTAGGAAGGGTACCATGCTCGTCTCCCTACAATCGCGTTTTCTTGAAATCAAGTTAGTTTTTGTCTTATATATCTAACTCTAGTCGAATTATATTCATACGTTAACGTGGCTAAGACCAGAAACCTCCCAGGAGGCGATATCGGAAGTGATCATGACCTGGTCTTGATATCAACCGTACTACGTTTAAGGAACTGCAAGAAGAGAAGCAATTGTAGACTCAGATTCAATATGAAAAAAAAAAAAAGGAGACAAACATTCAAGAAGCCTTTCAAGCTGTAATCTGAGGTAAATTTGTACCACTCCGCACATTAAATTCAGAGGAAACAGAAATTAACACCCTCGTGGATACCTTCAATCGTTCAATAACGGAAGCTACAGAAGAACTACATGACAGACAAAGTAGAAAAAAAATTTAAAAAAAAAAAGAAAGAAACCATGGGTCACTGATGACAAGTTGTATGGTAAACGGAGAGGACAAAAAAAAAAAAAACATGTAAGAAAGGGTGCGAAACGACACAGAGAAACAAACCTGCAAGTAAGAAGGAAGATGAAGGCAGCTATGGAGACTTGGATTGACAACCAGTGTGAGGAAATAGAAATAACATCTGCAAAGAAATAATAGTAACAAAGCATATCGAACTGTCAAAAACCTGACAAGAAAGTTTCAGTTACCACCATACAGAACAGTGAAGAAAAAAAAATCAAACAGAAGAGATAGACATCCTTAAGTGGTGGAAGGAGTTCTGCACAGGGTTATACTCGTACGAAGCTGCAGGAGACCCCAGTGTACTGATTGTTCCATCGCCATCAAAAGACTCTAATCACAGGACTATACGTGAGGAAATTTAGCAGTAGTTGAAAGTTGACTCTCTGGAATCTGACAAGTCAGCAGATGTGGATAAAATCACAGCAGAGATGGTTCAAGCAGGAAGCGAATCAGCGATAGACATGCTCCATTTTATATGCAGTAAGATCTGGCAACCAGGAAAATGGCCAGAACTGTGACGAAATCTCTAATCATCATCATTCTACCCAAGAAAGGCAACCTTCAAAAATGTCAGTATTATCGTACTATCAGACTTATAGGTCATCCCAGTAGTCATGTTGAGAGTCTTCCTTAATCGACTAAAACCACAGGTAGAAAAGATAAGTGCAGAAGAACAGGCAGGTTTCAGACCAGGTCGCAGCAATACAAAGCAAATCCTGACTGTTAAAATCCTCATGGAGAAGTATTTCCAACACCAACAGGAGCTCTACCGCGTGATTGTAGAGTATAAGAAGGCATTCGACAGAGTCTGGCATGAAGCTTTGTGGACTACAATGAAAGTTTACAGCATCAATACAAATTTAACCAGAGTAATAGAGAACCTTTACATCAAAGCCAGCTGCGTAGTGTCCTACAACAACAATACTGGGAAATGGTTTTGGGTGACAGCTGGAGTGTCCCAGGGCTGTCCTCTCTGCCCCACTCTATACAGCATCTTTCTGGAGAGAATCATGTCAGAGGCACTACAAGATCATGAGGGCTCAGTCAGTATTGGAGGTAGAACGATCAATAATCTCCATTTTTCAGACGATATAGACGGCCTCGCTGGGATAGAGTAAGAACTCTGAGACCTAGTGGACCAACTTCGAAAAACCTCCTCTGAGTATGGCATGGAAATTAACATGGAAAACAAAGATAATGGCAAACAACGACAATAGATTCACACCTGATATACTGGTCAACAACCAAGAACTAGAAAGTGTCCCTGAATTCAAATAGCTTGGATCAGTTGTGTCGGATAAGGGATCAAAGCCTGAAATTCTCTCTAGAATAGCTCAGAATATAGCCGCAATGACAAAACCCGGAGCCATAGGGAACAATAAAACCATCGCAGTCACTTCAAAAACCAGACTGATGCGTTCATTGGTTATGTTCATCTTCCTTTATGCATGCAAAACTTGGAGCCTCACAACAGACACGGAGAGGAGAATTAAGACTATCGAAATGAGCTGTTTCCACAATCAAAGATCGCGTTACGAATAAAGAAGTTAAGAGACGAATTCAGAATGAAATTGGGCCATATTCCAATCTTTTAGCTATAGTAAAACGCCGTAAACTGATGTGGTATGGCCATGTCACGCGATCTTCAGGCCTTGCAAAGACGATCTTGCATGGTACCGTTTAAGGAAGAAGAAGAGGCAGACAAAATAGGAGATGGGATGAGATCACACGAGAGTGGAGGGGTCTGGAGCTTAAGGACACCTTCTTGAAAAAGTCAGAAGGAGGAATGGAGGAAACTGATCGTAAGATCTTCTGAGGCGCCCCAAAAGTACAACTGGTTTACGGGAGCAATGAATGAATAAATGAATGAATATAACATATAAATACATATGGCCTCCATGGGAGATTTCTTTTCTTTCATCCTTTTTTTAAAAAATTTAATTTATAGCCCTTCGACTTAAAGTGCATTGCAAGCGTGCGCACCTCTATGTTGATATTTTGGTTCATTAAACTGAATGTTACCCAAAGAAAACATGTTTTGAACACGTTATACTATCGAACGTACAGTTAGGATCAAACAGCTTCGCAAGTTTATTATTCAATTATTACCGTATTTGTAGTATAAAGTCAAAGATAATAAGCTTTTTTTCGGGTTTATATACATAGAAACACAGATCCATATGCGACAATGTTGTGTGCCAAATTTCAGTTGGATCCATTCAGCAGTTTTCGAGCCCATAAGCCTGTTGTGGGTTTTGTTACAATTTTGTAATATAGATATAGGCCCATATACATATCTATAAATAAATATATATGTTTACATCGTCGCTGTCGAGCTCTAACCGTGTAACTGCAAAATTAGGTCAATTTTTTTTCAATCAAATTGTAGTTCTCTTTGTATACATAGTATGTGTAAATATCTCGTGAAAATATTATGCCTGTATTTACGATGTAAACTAATCACACTTGACCACCTGTCCACGATCTCTGCCGTGCTAACCGTTTTTCTGCGCACGGAAAGGCGATCGACCGTTGGTACCTTATTGCTGTTCATTTTGTGTTTACCATAATGTTCTAAGTCACATTGAAAAAATGATTTGACTGAGTTAAAAATAGTTAGTATCTGTATAATTCACGTCAGTATTAATTTAATCAGATGGTATAGTACAAAATTGTTATACGTTAATCATTTACTGTATATGAATTTGCTAATCTAGTGGAAAGATGCTCTTGTCGTGCCTGTTACAATCTGGCTGCCAGTCACCTGCTGAGGTTGCACAACTTCCAGACCTTTGATAATTATATTGGACTGTTCAAACTCTCTTTGGTCAAGAGTTCTTTGTTATTTTCAACAGATCTGCTTTGCCAAATTCTCCTCTCTTTTTTTTTCTCTCTCTCTCCTGTACTGACCCCTCATTGTTTATGTATAATGGAACATACCCCCTTACAATAACCTGCATCTCATTATACATTAGGTCTTATCCTTGGCCATCTGTCAGCCCAGATGTTTCTTTCTTGTGCTCGCTCGCCAAATGTAAATAAGGCAAGGTGCACGCCAAAGATTACACAGTTCTATAAATCGAACAAGTTAGCACTCTGTATGTACAATATGGAAACCACTAGGAGCAGGTAGGTAGGTCTACTGTAGGTCTACCTAAGTTTCTGAAATGTATGGCATGAGCGCTATTTATAATTTCCTAAGGTTCAAATCCAGCTTATCAATCGCGGAACAAATACAACAAAATCTTACAATGAATTTTAAGACATAATATATCCTGAAATTTTGACAATAGATCCACATGGCTGTGTGAGTAATTAGTTGTACCATTAAATGGCTGTCGTATCTTATTTACAAGCCATGTTTCTTTCTTTTTTTTATTTATTTTCTTTGTCTTTTTAAACAAAAAAAAAAAAACAAAAAAACTTAACTCATCAATTAAATTTGAAATATAGGTTTGATTAATGCCCTTAGCTTTCCAGAACATAGCTGCATATACTGACAAGTTTTCTTTTTTTTTTTCCTCTTTGAAATTCGATTACAAGGAAGGGTTATATATGGCATATTCTGCAAAGGTGAATTAAAACGAGTAAAGTGTTATTAGTGTTAATAAAGCTGACAAACTCACGTCTTCGGTCATTTCAAGGGCTTTTTAAATTTTCGGCAGTTATAAATATCCATACCAGTTGACCGGGCTCAAACACCACTAAATAGTATTTGGACATGCAGCTAAAAGCCTTCTCATTGACTTTATTACAAACTAGAAAGACTTTTTTTTTTTAAACGAATAACGAAGATGGCCAGGACTGGTCATAATGAAAACATGCTAACAGAACAATAAACTAAACAACTAAATAAAGAGAAAATTCTCTTGTCAAAGCGCTTCAATGCTGAGTTGTGTCCTTTCAAACAAATTTTCGGCGTTCTACCAGGCTCTTGGCTGATGTTCGTCTTGTTTTTCTTAAGCCTTTCAATCCCAAGAGACAGGATTATCTCGGCTTGTAGAAGTTGCCAATTTTTGCTGAGAAATTTTGTGGGTAG
>JBCAUA010605328.1:0-16129 GCA_038406235.1 Peronia verruculata
GGTCGTGAAGAAAAAGAGGAAAGAAAGCGGGACAGAAGACATGAGCAAGGAGAGAGAGAAGAGATGTCTCCCATGGAGTGTCGAGGGTGGCACTCCATGAGAGACACCCCACCGATGGCGGACTTACACCGCCTGCAGGTGGGAACAGAGAGCCTACTTATATACCCCGGGCCCCCGCGGGGGGGTCCTATACTACTGCCAACCACTGAGTCAAAGTTTGCCAAGAAAGCATTGTTGAAATCTATCATGAAGATTTCCTGTGGGTGGTGTCACATTCAACTGATTACATCTTGGAAGCCATGATGAAAATTGTTCAGTAATTTACCAAACATCACTGCACTGACTGAAATAAATGTTTCTTAGTTTGTTTCTGGTAAATTGTTATGCTCAATCAATGAAAAAACTATTTTTCACTTCCTCACTTACTTTCATATGACAATTTCATACCTGCCAACATTGCCAAAATCAAATTCTGTAGTTTGGGCCAAAATACTAACAAAAAATCTGTAGGTGAGGTAAAAAATCTGTAGGTGACATATTCTAACACCATCCCTCAATGTAAGCCCCCAAATGCAAAAGAAGTTCATCTCTATAAAAAATATAAAATATCTTTGCTATCACAAAAAGAAGTAGGCGTAATAACCATTCTTAGAGAGAAAATGGTCTGTCAGTGAGCAGTGAGACAACCTCATGAGTGCTGGCAGGGATATTCCAATAGAATAGAATGACAGGCCAGTCGAATTTCACAACAAAGTTATGTCGGAACAGCAGAGATTTGATCTTTTCATCCCTCTTACGTAAATTATTACACGTGACCAGTTGGCTAACACAATGATACACGTTATGGGCAGACCGTTGTCTTCTGTCCAATGATGTATGCGTAGAGACATGTATTCGTAATCTAAGCATATCATGGGTATCCGCCCAGACTTTTGAGTGAAAGATCCCAGGATGCATCTACATCGTTTAGATTGTGGTTGGCAACAAGCGGACTGAAAGTGGAAACATAAAACAAGGGGAGGGATAGGACATCACGTTAGATTTAGGTTCAAAAGGGAACTGCACGAACGATCGTGGACCAAGCGGCGATCGGATTATAAATGACAGGCGCACGTGAAGGACTATTTAGCGTGCGGCCGGGGTGAAACGCATAACACTACATCTCCGGATTAGGCTACATCATGTACTGTTGGCCTACAGATAGAAGCCTTGGCAACAGTGACAGGCAGGACTACTGCCCATAGCAATGAACAGGAGAACGCAGTTTTCTTGCTAGATTGTGAGTAAAACTTATACTCCAACGGCATTCAAAATGATGACAAAGCATGAAACGTGGAGAAACTAGTATAAACTATCTGAGTTCGACTGAATGCAGGAATTTATATTCAAGGCGCGAGAAGGCCGGATACTGAGTCAAAATGGGGGCAGGCAGGTCTGCAAATATCGCCTAGAGCACCCTCTACAAGACTGGAGGCTTGTGATGAGCGTTATCACCCTTTATGCAAACTGCAGACTTAACAAGCTCTTTGGGCCCAGAGAACCCCGGGTTACGGATTTTGCTTTTTTTTTTGTCTTTGAAAATTGGGAGGAAGGGAAAAACGCAAATTCTCAATTACGATGTAGGTCGGTAGTTCAAGTAAAAAGTCAGCAGACTACCGACTTTTTCTGTAGGGTTGGCAGGCATGTAATTTAACAGGGAATTGAGATTCGAAACGCACTATAATTTATTACAAATGTAAACAAAATGGGCTTGTATTTTGTCCATCTTGGATGACCATTTAAAAAAAACAAAAAAACAAATTAGGATGAATTTATTTGATTAAAAAGCGACAACATATTCTTTCATTGCAATTTGCCAAGTGCATCGAGTCAATTTGTTATGCTGTATTAAGTATTTTTATTAAAGAGATTCACAGAATTTTTTTTTTTTTAAAACTTGTAATGCAAATCTTATGGGGCTTTCTCCTCTTTGGGAATGGGTCAAATGTATCTAGATCTATAGGACTGGAGGGTCAGGGCATCACGTCGGGTGTTCGCGTCACCTATGTTCATATCACGTCAGACTGTAGCAATTGGCACCAAAATTGACATATTTCGTCTGACCATAGAACTATTGAAATAAGTCAATTTTGGTGGAGATTGGTACAGTCTGACATGATACGGACATAGGTGACGCGAACACCCGACATGAAGCACTGACCCTCCAGTTCTATAGATCTATCTAGATTTAGATCTAAATTCTAAATGAGCTGCTGAGACAAAAAAAGAAAAATCCTGTTGTATGTCACTCCCAATCTTCCAGCTATAGATCTAGATCTAAATGATTAGACCTATTCTAATTCTAGATCTAGTGTCTAGATCTAGACTCTAAATTTATCTATAGAGAAGCTGCACCACATCCATAAAGCTCTAGATTTAGAACCTAGATCTACTAGACTAGATCTAGATCTAGATCTAGATCTCGATGGCACTGCCCTCTTTTTTTTTTTTTTTTTTGTGGTCTAGACGTCTAGATCTAGAATCTAAATCCAGAGTCGAGATCTCTGGCCTAGCATATAGTCTATATGTAAAGATCGCAGAGACAATGATGAATGATGCCTCACTGCCTCAGCTCAAGTCTAAGTTAAATGGATACCGGCATCTGAACTAGATGTCTAGATCTAGAATCTAGATCTAGACTCTAGATTCCATCTAAATTTTCTTTTTCCGTAGCTAGAACCGGTGACCCATAAAGAGTTTACACAACTTTGCACTACATTTTTCCACTAAAAGAGCTTCGTGACAAAGTTGACTCTAGGTCTCCTTGAACTGTCGGTTACTTACGAAGGCCGCCATCTTGAAAAATGACGAGAGATCCTGGAAAATTATTTTCTCGCTGTTTTAGACGAAGATGACCACCAGAGACCCTTTAAGATCTGTGTATTTCAATAACTTTTCACACTGTTCTCTCTGTACAAATAGTATCATCTTCAAAAGAGATAATGAACCATTGGCCAAGAAAGAAAATAGAGGTCTATGTGCAAATGTATTAAATTATAGATCTAGATCTTTTGTAGATCTAGATCTAGCTCTTAATCCATCACTGAAGCTGAGTTGACGGCTGTTAGTTATTGTGGCAAGTCCAAGCTTTTTATGTATTCCGCAGATCATTATTGTGTATTTCCTCAAAACTGGGACTTTGATGAACTTCTCTTATCTTTCAATCTTCATTATTGGTGCACTGGTACTGCCATCGAGGCGAAACTAAGGAACAGTTAGAATCTATAAATCAACTCCTGGCAAAGAGCGGAGACTGATCTCTCCTAAGGGAAACAACCATGAAAATTAATGTTTTTGAGAGGATTAAAACAATTATTTCCCCTGAAAAGAAATATAAATATTGGGCATAATTGATTATTTTCTAAAAAGCGGTGACATATATTATCCCTTACGGTTAGATTATGTCTCTCAAACTTCTGTATGTGGTTATCTTGTTATTATTATTACCCCTTGTGCAGTTTCCACACCAAGGCGTTGGGGAAATGTACTGTTTAGGGCTGTATTTTCATGGATATCCAGAAAAATGTTTTAGATTTAAAAAAAAAAAAAAATTCTCAGGCTAATTGTGGTTTGAAAGGAACATAACAATTTTTTTTTAATCGATTAACAAATTTATAAAATAAAAAATAAAAAAAAAAGAGGCTGAGAGAGAAACAGGAAAGATGGATAATTTATGTGTACTTATGTTTTCAGATGCAAATAGATGCACTGTCACCTAGTGTCAATGGCAAGGAATATGCTTCAGAATCAATATTTTGTGGCTGAATAGGATTTCGGCAATGCCTCTGAGATCTGATTAGATCTATTTCTGAAGTCATTGATACTACTTGAATATTGTCTTTACTTGTATCTTCATCATCATTCACGTCACTGTCTGCCTGTTATGATGGTGATCATTGTGAGTGCTATTGTTCTGTAAAATAAGTCATGTTCATTGCTTCTGATTCTGCTCTGGATAAATAAAATTGCTGCAGTATTCACGTTGATCTCAGCATGTTGTAGTTTTTACTATCTATATTGTCCATGTTAGACCACATTTCCTGGGAGCCAGCAGCACTGGATTGCTCAGAACTGGCGAGGACTGATCAGCAAGGGCGTCAAAATCAGCCGAGGAGAAACGGACAGCAGAGGCTGAAAAAAAGCAACGTCAACGCAAAGTGCAAGGGACAAGCACATCAACTGCAACCACCCCCACGCTTGCCAACTATGTGCGAAACATTTACGTGCTCGGAGTGGTCTCACCAGCCATCTCAGGACAGATCCAATCGCAACCTCATCATAGAAGGATGTCACTGTCAGTCATCCTCATCACCTGCGATGGACAAAAATCATTGTCCATGACTATTTTGATTGAAATTCTCACAGACTTTTATTGGGTTATTAGAGTATTGCACAGGCTAAGAGGTCTACAGTCATTTTCTGTGTCCTGATCTGCAGCAAACTGCTAGGGATACATTGTATGAGAAGCAAAGTTCACTGCAGGCAAATTATTCAGCCTGATGAACTACTTACTCATCCATTGGTCTCTTTGTTCTTATCTTCATTGATTCATTTGTTTCTTTTTTTTTAATATTAAATCTTCACACCTATATACCAATTCATCATTCCATCCATTGATCCATCCATCATTCAACTCATTCATGCCCCATCTATCAATCATTCTATCTGTCCATTTATCTGTCTGTCCATCTTTCCATCTCTCCCTCAATCCAACCATTCACCCATCCAACCATCTATTCGTCTGTTTATCAATCTATGTACCCATCCATTCATCGACTTGTCCACCCATCAAATGACTCATTCATGTCCCATATTTCCATCTGTGCGTCTGTCCACCCATTCTGTGTATTAGTCCACCCATCCATCCATCTTTATGTTTATCCATCCCTCCCTCTGTCCATCCATCCATCCCTCTCTATTCATCCTTCCCTCCATCAATCCCTCCATCCATCCATCCATTCATTCACACATCCATCTCTCCCATCCTATATTCATCCAGTCTCTATCCATTCTTCTCTCCATATAATAATATTCGTTCATCCACTCATCATGGTCTACTTCATTCCATCAATCACAAATGAAAACACTTGTGCAACTAAGTATGCGATAATGAAATAATTCATTTAATAAATGAGACTTAATCGCAGATTTCACATCCATTTAACACAATAATACAGTAGTCATAATAAAATTCATTGAGACATCACCACAGCACAATATTCTAACACTTGTATCAATTCTCATTGATATACCATAGCAAGTATGGCATCCAAAGAAACACATAAATAAATAAATAAAAGCCCATCTAGTCTCAGAAGCAGAAACGTACATGTACATATATCACAAAGTAAGTACATTTTAGATGAGAAAGAAATGATTGATCTCTTGTCTCCTTGTACAAGTGTGAATCCAGCTCTCAAAGATGCAGACAGACATGGCAAGGCAACTGCTTGCTGATCATAAAAAAGAAATTTTTCAATGATCTGTGGTGTCTCTAACTCTTAGTTTATAGGAATTAGAGATACCGGTACTGATTAATCTGTGGTATCTCTCACTGTAAGTTTAAAGGAATTAGAATTTTAATTGATCTGTGGTATCTCTCACTGTAAGTTTAAAGGAATCTGAGATATCAATTAACCACTAATAAAAACTCAGGACAAAAGGTACCTAAATCACATTTTACATATATTGATTCAAAATCGAGAAGGCCCAAATAGGAAAAAATATATTAAAAAAAAAAAAAACTGCATCTTAAGCCAAGTTGAGAAGTTAAAAATAAAAAAAAAAGTGAAAAATTCACAGTCAAAATTTAAGGTGCAAATGCATCGAACACCATGAAATGTAAAGTGGGGCAGCTATAAAAGCAGATTATCCCAGAAAAGAAACAACTTGTCTTTTCTCGAGACAGTTTCTTTAGCAATGGACTTGAATACTTTTCATCCTAGGCTCTTCTTATTACCTTTATACCATTATTTTGATATATAATCTGAAATAACAGGATCACTCAACATGCCAGGTGAATTTAAAAAAAAAACAAAAAGGAATTTTGAAGAAATGAAGTTGATGTTACCTTATATCTGTTTCACAGGGTTTGTATTGAAACTTTTCATCATAATCTGCTTTCCCGTAATGTGAACTTACTGAAAATTATCAGAGGAGCTTCATCGTGATACCTGAATCAAGATTCTAGCACAATTTTACAGGAGCCATAAATCAGTCTCTTGAACTTTTAAACACTATTTTTCACAGCAAAATATTGAATCCATTGATAATAATCTATCACTGACAAATACAAATGCATGAATTAGGTAGGCCTATGATTAAGTAGATTTCAAATCTGTATGGCAACTTATGAGAATGGTAAAGAGGATCTCTGTATTCAATACAAAGTATGACCAGAAAACAGTTGAAGGAAACAAATCACAAATAACTGAAGCAAAACAAATTGAAAAATCACAATGAAATGTGTTCTGTTTGAATAATAAAGTAAAAATGGATTCATTTTTCACTCCTCTGAATTCTTTATACTTATTTTGTCTAGCATCTTTGCATAGTTTACCTTGTGAAAGAGAAAAATGGGTACATCACAAGAGGCACAATAGGAATGCTACAAGTCAGCTACCCAAATTCAAAGCCCTAAACTTGAAGGAAACTTTATAGGGCCTACATGATTGAGTAAATGTCAATGTGGTTCTATGACAGCTCTTGACAAAAACAATGTACCACAGGCTTCAAAAGCCCACCTTTTTTACACCATAGTCATGAACATCCAAAATGTATGTACCCAATTTCAAAAATGATACTGAAAAAAATCCTGGTCAGAACATGAGTAGCTCATTTATAAACTAAAAATAGATTACAAGCTTATTGTGTAGAACACAATTTAGCATATATAAAAATCAGTTTTCTAAATACCAGAGAAAAAAACATTGACTCATATAGAACAACATCAATACTTTTTCTCTTGCTGATCTAGGGGACTAAAATATTATCTTGATATGCCCTTTTAATCTCTCAAATGTAAAAAAAATGTAGGAAATTTGCCTGAATCTGATTGTCATATTCAGGACATATGGTGCTTGATCACCGTTGACTGCGCCATATGATTCATACAGTTCAGAATGCAACACTGAATGATCACCAAGCCCTTGTGTTCTGAACAGGATTTTCTTTTAGTTCAGTTTCAAAATGCAAACATTTTGGATTCTTATGAATATGATGTAAAATAAATGATGAACCAAATTCTCTCCTTAACCCCAGAGCTGTCCAACAGAAAAAAAAACAAAAACAACAACAACTGTTGGACTTGCTACCAGTTGCAACAGTTTTTCTTCTTCTTCTTAGTCTTGAACTCTATCTCATGTCATCCTGACAAGCTGTGCAATAACCTTCTCCATTTATTGTGATAGTGGGCCAGGGCCTGGATCCCCACAAATGTTCTCTTTGTCCATTCCTGAATTTTTACCGGTCTATCTCTTTTTTTTTTCAATCAACTTAATTTTTCACCTACCATCTGCTATTCCTTCCATGGCTGTAACATTTTAGTTTCCTTTTCTTCACACTTGGCAGAAGTTTTTCCTTAGAGATACTTTTTTGTGTGATGGTTATGCAGAACTTCTCCTTTGTAATATGGTCCAAGTATGAAACACCCAAGATGTTTTAGCAGCATTTCATCTCTAGTGTTTGTATTTTCTGTTGCATTCAGCCTTCAATAGTTATGCTTATACATATCCAAGAGATGACTGGTCAGGACTAACTGGCACTATAGCTACGTATCTCTGTTAAGTTCCTTGTATAGTTGGGAAGCTCTCCAGATACTTAATTTAATGGGCATTACTTTGAACAGATCATCCTCTTCACACTCATAAGTTTAAATAAACCATTTCTACAGTCTCCCATGTAAAATGATCACAGTTCACAATAACTTAGAGCTTTTTATGCAAAATGATAATATTTGTCCAGTACTCTTGGGGTGATAATGGAGACAATAAAAAAGATTTTTCAAACTCGTAGAACTGCCATACATGTATGCCAGATTTGTGGTTGTGAAGGAGATGTATAACTTGTCAAACTTTCGATGAGTATACAGATTTCAAATTCCTCAGCTGAAATCTGACATAGCACTATACACTATTGTATGTACGTAGTATTCTCAAGAAAGTCAGTTTCTCAGCATGTAACACTTTGTTTGGTTTGTTGAATTTATATGGATATCAGAAAGATATGCCTATGTTTACATTTATACAAAAATGAGTCAGTGACATGAGTTATATAATATATATTGCACCAGTACGCTATGAAAGAAATAAAATGAAAAAGAACATTGCATGTCAATCACAATAGGCTACCTTAGTGCGAAACTCAAACATCATCCACTCTCTCTCACTCTGGAGAGTTATAATGTAAAATTTTAAAACAGAAAGGCAGGCTAGATGGTTCAGTTTCACACTAAAATCCAAGCGCTAGTTCATCACTGAAGCACATGCACCATCAGCAGCAGCAGTAGCAACAACAACACCATACAAAATCGTCACAACACACACAATATCCATACCGTATAATACATGTAGTATAATTCCGTATAATACATGTAGTATAAATATATAAACAAATATCTACTGAAGCCTTATGTTCTATATATTTTTTTATTTTTTTTCAGAGGGGGAAGGAGGAGGGGAAGTGAATGTGTACTGCAACTTAAATGTTGCTTAAAAATGCATATAATACTATCATCCTATTTCATGTTGATAAGATCATTTTTCAAGCTGGTATGGTACAAAATCAAAGTTATGCCACCATTCACTTAAAACTCTGAACATTGGCAGAAGGAATGGCATTACAACACATAAAGCTGCATGTCTTGATATAAGACTTAGGACTTCAAAGTTACGTAAAACTACAGTCATCTACGCCATAGCTGAAATGATAGCAGTTACTGGCAGTCAGCCAAAATACAAGTTCTTCTTGCCATTAACTGTCATTATATAATCTGAAAAGTCAGACACATCACTTTGAAACTGTGATGTCTGACAGGTAATTCAGAGAGTTAATACAATGCCTCTTTGCAAAGAATTATCCCAGTTAGTCTTGACAAAGAAGAATATTTCATATTGATTTGGGAATTTAGAAAACTGCTAAACATTATAAAATGAATGAATGAGCTAGAATAGGCCTATTCAAATAGTCATCGCAGATGATGTGAAAATTGCACTATTTGTCCCGAGTGGAAAAATTCTTCATGTGAGGTCCTAAAAAACTATGATGTAGTTCATCATTTCTGCTTGCCCATCAGCATTTGTCTCAAATTAATATATGCAAGGCCAAGGTTTAAAGAAATTGCAAATTTTCAGCAATGTATCTAGGTCCAGGTAGTCTCTGACATTTAAATGAGCAGTAGATCTAGAGGCTGGAGAATAATCTTCCTCATAGATCCACACTTAGATCAAGCCAACCTACAAACATGGCCGCTAGTAACAGTTAAGGTTTCCTTATGAGAATTAGAGAGCCCTTATTAAAAAAAAAAGTAACAGGTTCACTTGATATTGTCATGAATAACTTTAATAGCTGCTGAGTCTAAAAGTCATATATCTCATTGATATACTACAAGGTGGCTTCCACATCTTGTTTCATGCCAACACCGTTGCTATGGTGACCATTTGGGGACTTCCGGTCTTGGGGCAGATGGAGCTGAGGCACTGGAAGAGTCAAGGAAGTGACGTCATGAAGAGAGTTGTCACGGCTGCCTGGTGAAAACTGGCTGGAACTGGATCCACCGGGACTATCCAAGTATCGGCGATTGAATTCTGAAACGATAAAAAAAAACAACTATTATTTGACTGTTGGATGCAATGCGCTGAAAAAAAAATATGAAACGGGAATTAATCTCACAGAACTCTTGATATGTTGACTGTAATCTCAAATTAATGCATGACAGTAAAGTCATTGAAAAAAAGAAAAAAAAATATTATCGCTGAACAAGTTTAACAATTAAAAAAAAAATGCCCATTTTTACAGTCATGTGTTCTTTCAACTATTTTCTCGTTGACCCAATTTTTACAATGATCTTCCTGACATTAAAACTAGCTGGCTGAAATAAACAAACAAACAAACAAACAAACAAGTAAACCAATACCAAACTGTTTAGCCTAATCAACAACACAAAACAATAAACCCCCAGGTACATACTCTGTGTGGGCAGATTACAGTTTTACTCTAGCCTCACATTAGATTGTCATAGTGTCTTTCAGCTCCCTGCGGACAGCTAGATTGATTCTACTGTGAAAAATAGAGGACCTTATATAACAAAAATTCTGACTTATGTGCAGGAAGATTGTACTTGGAAAAAAAAAAAAAAAGGGACATAAGTGACATGGACGGTGCTGTGGTTAGGAATCTGCTCCTCGGCGAAAGACTAACATTGTGAGTTCAAAATTCCAACCTTAAAGAAGGATTGCAAAGACTATAAGATTAGAACCTGGATTTTTCTTCAGTGACTCAGTGGTCCACTGGTATCATGGATAGGGACGGCCGATGTCCAGCCTTCTAAGTTGGCAGTGAAAATCGGATGAACAGTAAATGGCGATGCCACTGCCCGTGCAAAATTTCCCAATTCCAGATTTCTATTCACTAATATTCTTCTCACCAAAATTGGGCAGCCACCTAAAGCCGAGATAATTCTATTTTCTTAGCACTGGAAGAATACACACATTAATAATAATATAATAATAATAATAAAAAGTGGCACTTCCTTAAATTTGGAAGCTAGTTTTATTTTCACACCAGTTAACTCACACTGCAATGCAATTACAGTAAAGGTACTATGTATTCATCTTCTCTTCTCTCCACTCTGGCTCTTCTATGTAATCTTCCCCCCCTCCCCCCAGCATAAGCACAATGGTTGGCTGATTGGATTGGCATGTAAGGAGCCTTTCAATCCTATAGGTAGGCATTATCTCGGCTTTAACTTAATGTGCGTACCCAGCTTGGTCAGGGGAATGTGGACATTTGGAGTTTTCTTGAAGTTTTGCTGCCCAGTCTTCATCCAGTGTCTAACTGCCAAAGGCTCTTTTTTTCTACCCAAGAACCACTAAAGAAATATCAAGATCCGACCTGCTCATTCCCCATGTCTCGATAGGATTCAAGCCTGCAACACTTCAACTAGGGGAAGCACATAATCCCTTGGCCACAGCTCCCCTCTTTGCCCTCCAATTTTTGTTTGTTTATTTGTTTGTTTGTTGTCGTCTCCTAAATGATCTAAATGATGGTGTAGAAAGCCGGTTGTAGGAAGAAAAAAACGTTGTTGTTTTTCTTAAGCCTTTCAATCCTAAGAGATAGGATTATCTCGGCTTTTAGAAGTCAATTTTTGCTGAGAAATTTGTGGGTAGAAATTTGGAATTTGGAAATTTTGCCCGGACAATGGCACTCAGGCCTGCTCTTCCATCGATTTTCAACTGCCAAGGATTCTTTAACGTGCGTAACGTACACACGGGACCACCGAAATATATTCGCCCTTATCCGAGAAGGCTGGACGTCGGGCTTCCCTACCCACAGGAAGCCAGGGACCGTTGAGTCACTGAAAGAAATGCGGGTTTTCGATCTTCGTGTCCTGTCATTCCCCGATGCAGAACCCGCGAGTCGATCCCGGCCGCTCCATGTGCAGACACCATACCCATACAGCCATTGCGTCCCCTGTTGGCTAATCATCGACCTGGCTGTTAGTTTGTATGTTAAATTTGTCTAACTTATTTCTAAATGAGTTTGTCTATCTGCATGGCTATCTGCCTGCTGATTCTATGTACCTAATCATAGTGATAATGAAAATGTACCGGTGTGCGTTGTAATCTATAATGGTCATACTATTTTATGGCCCATTTTTCACACCCTCGACACATCCATTGGAATAAGTTTCATGGATGTGTTTGTTTTGTTCTCTCTCTCTCTCTCTTTTTTTTTTTTTTCATTCTTGATTGCAAACTATATTAATTATTACTTTCCTTAATGAATGTTTATTCATTTTCGAATGAATGTTTAGGTCCAGTTACAATGTCTCGACATCTTCAGCAGTCTATTCATCAAAGACATTCTTATGTTTGTTGGTTGCACATGTATATAGCAGAGAGAACTTTGGCCTTTGGAAGTGCTTGGGAGAGAAGTATAAATTTCAAATTTGCCCATAGGAGGTCGACATAGCGCTGCTGAAATAACATTATCGAAAGTATATTATCGTGCAAAATGTTTCTAATTTTTCTCTGCAGCCGTAGTCCAGATTTCACTGATAGGTAGGTAGATAGAATGATCTTTACAGTGATACCAATAATTCCATAATATATGCTCAAAATTTGATGAGCGCTTGATTTCATCGTGTCGGGTCTCATTTTGTAGACTCTGTCACCAAAAAAAAAAAGTAGGCCAAACTAAAGCAATCTATAAAGTAAGCCCTACCAATGGACTTGTAATGAGCTGAATCTGGCGGTGATCACGTAGTGGGGGAGATGGTTGAGGTCACCTGATGAGGCGCACGCACTTTCTTTGTTTACCTTAGACAACACACTGGGGCGTGAACAGTAAATTAATTCGTTATGGTCCATTACTTTTATGGCAAATTAATTATGGGGATTGTTTTTGATCACCCCTATTGCTAGCATACTTCCTTTTGCCAGACTCAAAGAGGGTTAAACAAACAGTGCACAGTAAAAAAAAAAAAAAAATACGCTATTTCTTTTTTTTTTTTTGCTCCTGTCATCTGAAAGAGTAATTTCAAATTTTACTATAAAAACAAAACATTTTTCTTACACCGTGAGGTGTTCAGAATTTCTCATAAAGTACACAAAATTAATTGTTGAGATGTGAGCATACACGTGTGTTTTTTTTTTGTGTGTGTGTTTTAGTGTGTGTGTGTGTAAGTGCGTGTGTGTTTGTAGGACTTGATATCCAAGGTAAGTAGGCTGATACACAACCAACACTAGAAGGAACACAGTGCAATAGGAGGAACGGTTCCTCCTAATGTTTTTGCATTAAACCGTCATTGCATTAGGGGGCCCCAAGTCACTCCCAGAATTTCTCAAGGTCCTCGTTCCGTGGTTTCGACATGACAATGTGCGTGTCGATACATACGGTTATACACAATTCCCAGCCGTCTACGGACACCCAGACTTGAAAGTTTATCCTAAGTTAAGCCAGTTGTTTGAACAAAGAACAAGGCCAAATTTAATGTCTATTTTGTGTGTGTGTGTGATGGTGTGTGTGTGTGTGTGTGTGTGTGTGTGTGTGTGTGTGTGTGTGTGTGTGTGTGTGTGTGTGTGTGTGTGTGTGTGTCTGGTAAGTCGAGGCATGTGCATAAGCCAAGTTTTTTTTTTCTCAGAGCGCATTTGACTCCACATTCGCAGTGACCAACTCGTAAATGGATGGATGGATGGATGGATGGATGGATGGATGGATGGTTGGATGGACGGACGGATGGATAGATAGATGGATGGATGGATGGATGAATGTATGGATGGATGAATGGATGGATGGATGGAAAAATGGATGGATGGACGGATGAATGGATGGACGTGTAATATTTCTCCCTTCGTGATTTGTGACATCACAGTTCAATTACGACTCAATTGAAACATACCAACAAGTGAAGGCTAAGCAAGAGCTTGATTCTCATGTTTTGTGTAATTTTCTTTCGGATTTAGATACTTTAGGAATGATACTCTACTCCGTTCCCGTAGTGTTCTGTAACCGTATTCATTTAGCAGAAAAGGACAATGTGGTACCATTATTTAAGTTAAAACTAGTGTCGTCAGAAGTGCATTCTGCCCAACGAGCGAAGTCTAGCCTACTGTATCGCGTAGCGAGGGCTGGAACACCCCAATACGTCATAATTAATTTGGGTTTGAATGCTCTTCCATGGCCAGCAACAATCTTAATTATTATAACTGCATAATCCGTTATGGGACCAAGACCGTTTCAAGCGGGCACCATGACCTCTACGGCACAGAGTTAGGAATTTCTTTGTGAGTTTGTGTAGTGTGTGTATGTTCTTGTCCGGAAGGACCTTCATGTTAACCCTTTGACTGCCAAGACTACAAAGAAGATAATTTTGAGACATCATAACAAATACTTTGGATCTGACTTCTACAAATTTTATCGAAGTAAACAAAAACGCTGATGGTAACAAAGATATTGGATTTGAAGAGTTGGCAAAAGGTCATTGATGTTGACGTAGAAGAGACAATAAATGAGCATACATGTGCCCTGGCAGTGAAGGTTAAACACTGCAAACCCTGCACTTGATAGTGAGGTGCTGTGTCGAAGATACCTCTTCATGTTTCTTTCTTTAAATAGGCTAATTACAGGATGTCCCCAAAATGGACTGACGATGAGGATGACTGTGATCTTGATGTTCAAACTGTTTGTGAAGAATGATAAAGAGATTGATTTTTATTATATGTTTACTTTGTTGCCCTGAAGTAGTACCAAGTTGGTCTGAAAATTTGGCTATCTTCAATTTAACATCAAGAAGAAGAAATTTATAAGTGTTATTTGCTTTTTTAAAAAAAAATTTCAAAATTGTTTTGTTAGTTGCCGGTTGGACAGTCTTTTTCTATTTTATAAAATGATAAAGAGATTGATAATGATAATTATGAAGCGCAAGACAACAGCTGTATGCTATATATTTATAGCCTATATATGTATATAATTATTGTTCTTAGTCCTAACGAAGATTCAACCCGGTTCGATAACTGGAGTTCATCTATCGTTTATCTCTATGTTGACGTGCATCAGCCCCTCCCCTCCCCCTTTTTTTGGAATGGAAAAAAAGAGGAGGGGGTGGAGTAGGGAGGGTTAATGAATGTGTGAGTACGTATGATTGATGACAAAGATTGCTGCTGCTGCTGATGATGATTTTTTTTTTTTTTTGAAGAAGAAGAAGAAGAAAAAGAAGAAGAAGAGCCAATTTGACTTAAAAATTTGACAGACTGTTATTCACATCAATTTGAAGTTCTTTTTATATTATTATGTTATTTTTGCTTCTTTTTCTTTCAATTGTGTCATTAGCTGCCGGTTGGAAGAACAGTCAATTTGACTTGAAAACTTGGCATTCACTTTCAACATCAAGAAGAAGTTATTTATACATGTTACTTGCTTTTTAAAGCTGTTTAGCTAGTTGCCGGTTGGACAGTCTTTTTTTGTTTCATATAATGATGACAAGAGTGATGATGATGAAGATGACAACGACGATGATGATGTACATCCCCGGGCCTCGGAAAGCTACCGGTCCGCGGATCAATTGATACCGGGCCGCACAAGAAACAATTCATCATTTCCATTTTATTTACAATCTGAGTCTAACGATTATTTATCTTCCTTTTATTATTAAGCAACTTGTCCCACGAATCACGGTGACAGAAATCTATTTGTATTCAAGATATAAAATTTTTAACACACCCACAGATACACATACGGACGTACCCACTTAGCGAGAAAAAGGTTGAGGACAGCTGATGTACATAAAACACAAAGCCGTAGAGGTGAAGATGAAAGTTGACAATGTTGATGATAGGGACAATGACCATGCGAAGCACCATACCTGGTCTTCCAGGTCACCTCAGCCTCTTGGCTCTCAACAGTTCCCACTGACCTTGGGCGTCCTTCACCCCGAGCGGGGTCACTCACACCTGCAGAAAGTAATGGATAAAGAGACAGTGTCAATGGGACTGAGGCAGAAGATCATGAATATTTGTCTTTCCACTGCACACCTAAAACCCCCTATTTCCTCAAAATTTGAATCTAGTTACGTATGGTTGAGGTCTATGCATTATAAATTGCTTTCCTAAAACCGAATTTTCTTATAAGCGAGTTTCTTGTATCCGTGTTTTTGTAATACATAATAAAGAAGAGTTTGGCCGGGGGAAAAATCTGTTGACAATAACCGAGTTTTCTTATATCCGAGTTGCTTATATCCGGCGTCCACTGTAGATAGATAGATAGATAGACAGACAGACAGACAGACAGACAGACAGACAGACAGGCAGACAGACAGACAGACAGATAGATAGATAGATAGATAGATAGATAGATAGATAGATAGATAGATAGA
>JBCAUA010605439.1:0-16125 GCA_038406235.1 Peronia verruculata
CCCCCCCCCCCCCCCCCCCACCCCCAATAACAATGGATTAATCTCTTGAAAACTGACACTGTTGTTATTGCACAACAGAGACAAAACGCTTCATAACACAGTTCCAAATCTGAGCTGGGCCTACTGCAACGCCCAATGCCAATGCCCGTCAACGACAAAAAGAAAAAAAAAAAGGGTTGGGAATGGGGACGCAAAACCAAAACCTCGGACATGACGATGACAGTGTGCATATCTCTGGATTCTATGATCTAGCTAGATCTAGATCTAGATCTAGACTCCAGATCTAGAAAGATCTGCATCTAACTGTGAATTCCAAACGTAATGCAATAGACAGAATATCAAATCAATTCTTTTCATAAAAGGGTATTCTGTATGTTATACTTACAACACTTGGCATTATGAAAATTCCCTTGATCTATTCATCGATATTAGCAGACGTGTCGGCGGCCATTTTGCATTTTTATCGCGTACGTTCATAGCCAACGATTTTGGCTAAGCTGGTCCGAATTGATTGTTTTCGGTTACTTCGTGCTTTGGTTAGAATAAGAGTGTCACGTTGTGGATAGCTGGCCCTAACTCACATTATTATTATTTTTTTTTTTGTAGGTCTGACCCACAAGATGCTTGCTGCTTGCAGGAGTTAATGTCTTTACAAACCTACATCTACTGCCTATTACAGCCTAATGCAGAGGGCAAACTAAAGACGATTAAAACAACGGTAGTGGTGCGCTAGAGAATTGAGGCATAAAACTCGATAAACTATATTGGTATTAACAGGTCAAAGGTTAAAGGGAAAAGGGTTGCAAAGCAAACCTCTCTGCCTACTGCCTACCAATGAGGTTTTAGCGTTAGCGATGAAGACAGACATGAGTATCGTCTCAAAATTAAATTAAGGAGAATTTCTGCAGATGATTTTTACATGATAAATAAAATTTGATTCCAAAAAGAAAGGCGTAGCCATTGCATTATTCAAGAATTCACCGTTCAATTTGATATGGACGGGTTCTCTTCACTACAACTTATACCTGGTGATAGAGTGAAAGAGATTTTGGACTATGCTGCCCTCATAAATGCTGTTGAGAAAGGACTAGCAAATTATTCAAAACGGGAAATAGCTGGCGTGAATCAGCCAGTTCGAAGTGTGGTGACATTACCAAGTAATGATGGGTGAGATAATCATGTTCTGCCTTCACAACCCTCAAATCTTAAAAAAACAAACAAAAACACTCCGATCGCGACATGTGAAAAAGACTTCTTTTTCTCGCGCCAGTGTCAAATGCCATATGAAAATGTGCCATCATCAATACAGAGGCTAGTTTTTCATAATGTACTTATTCAACTCAGCTTTTAAGAGAAAGGGTACACATTTAATCACAATACAATATAAGAAACGGGGTACTGAAACGTCCTATACCAGATATAGATTTAGTTCAACATATAGACTATATATATATAGATCTATATACACATATATCATTTTAAACTGTTCTGTAAAATAAATGAGATATCTTTAATTCATTCCACCTTAGGGGGGGGGGGGAGGGATAAGATTTTAGAGTGAGAGTTGATATTTTCATTTTCTCCACAAGGTAATTAACCTCACGTGCTAGTCCTTAATTGATGAAAGGAATGTGTAGGATACTCAAATTTGATTTATTCCTTCATTAATATCTTGATGGTATATTTTCTTCTGGCAACAGATTTTTCATGCTGCTATTCTACTTTTATATGAAATCAAGTTTTAGTTATTGATAGGTTTAAAGACTGGTGATCTAAAGTAACTTTTTGTGCTGTACATTGCTTTACATTTATGCCATACATGAATTACATCATATTATGATTTAGTAGACACAGTGTTACTAAATTGAAAAAGTCTTCATAACTTCTTTCACCCACACTTTTCTCCCTCCTAGTTCACCCCATCAACTAGGTAACCTTGGGATATGATAAAATCTATTGATTATATTCCTTTATAACCATGTGTCCTTGAAGTTATTTGGACTCAGTTCTCATGGTCAACAAGCAAAGAGAATATCCAAGTCATACTTATGCTTTTAGTAGTCTGATTAGATTTTTCTTGTTAGATGTAGCAGGCACCCAACTGGGAGAATTCTCACTCCTAGTGAGAAAGGAGTGGAATCATTCCATATTTAAAGGATACACACAATTATAATATGCTTTAGAATTCACGGGGACATGTAGGCTAGGCCAAAAATCAACAGATAAGTTTAAACTAAGAGACAATTTGTGAGTTGTTTCTGGATGTCTGTAACATTTCTTATTACTTTTATTAATGTCTTTACATTTTTTTCATATTGTCTATAGATTTCTTGGTTGTATGCCAGTTTATAGTCAAGCAGATGATATTCTGGTGACCAAACTGGTGACATTCTTCCCACGCAATAAGGGCATTCCAACTCACAATGCTGTTATCATGGTGTTTAGCACAGAAACAGGTGTTCCTAGAGCTGTGAGTAACAGGATTACGAGGTTGCACATCATGGATTAGGCTTTTATGCAAAAACCTGGATTCAGAAAATGTGGTGCTATCTTATTAGCCTTATTAGGGCTATATAAGTGACAAGATTGTTACTGAGACATAAAATATCCATCATCCAGTTATTATCTGTAATACTAGGACTAATATACATGTCTTCAGCTGTATATAAGTTATTATAACAACAACAACAAAAAAATGTTATGTTGAGAAAATATAGCATGCAATAGTAAACACTGAAAAAGTACAAATGATATCACCACATAGTAGTTGTTATTGAGACAAATTTTGAAAATGCACCACTTCAGAGTGACTGAAATTGGAACACCATATGAAACTGGTAGAAAAATTTAATTCATCAAAACAAATATCAAATCACTGGTCCAAAGCTGTCTAACTTTGTATGAAGAAAACATTTAAAACAAACTAGCTTATAATGACCCATGACAGTTGTTCTTCCAAACCGAGAAGATAAATGGAATTTATAACTGATTTCATTTCTTATCTCACAGTTATTGGATGGAGAGGTGATAACTGCGATGAGAACTGCTGCAGCTTCAGTTGTAGCTTCCAAGGTTTGTACATATGAAGGGTTGGACTGCAGAAAGTAGTAATAAGTGCCATTTTTCTAAACTGAGGATAGATGACTGAGATGATATCTTTGCAGGATTTAAACAATACTTCGAAAATTGCAATATGTCTAGTAGAAACAAATCATGTGAATTTCGTATGTTCAATTCCATTGATTTCTGAAAATGAAACAATTGGATTGATGATTTTGTGGTCAAACCTTCCATGTAGTAAGAGATCTGTTGTCAGAATGTTGTGTGATTCCTGTTATGCCCCATTTCACCTCCGATCAATTGTGTGTTTTCCCATTAGATATACACCTTTTGATCACCCAAATTTTGAAAACTTGTATACTTCCAATTGAATAAAGTCAGTGTTCTATTTGGTATCATTGAAAAGTTTGTGTCAAGGATAGTTTATTATGAAAGGATTTTCAGAAACATATATATATTCCAATAGCCATAGTAGCAGTTGAGGCAAGACAGCTGATGAAACAAAAATTGTTATATTTTTTAAAATATATATGCATTTTAGTGTTAATTCTAGATGTTTGTAACATGGTACTCTTATTGCACTTCTCTAGGGTATAAATTATCATTTCTTCACAGGAATATAATTTGTCTTTAGAAAAATTCTAATATATCATGATTCTTTCTGTGAACACTTCAAGAAAAAAGCGTAGATTTAGATGCATGTGAGGGGGCTAAGGTTAAGCCACTTAATTTTCTTCATAGTGTGTAGAATTCCTGATTACTTTTTAGGTACAGGCTTTCCAGGTTGCAGAAAGAATTTTTCACTTAATCTGTGAGAGAATACATACATAGTAGATCTATCTGTTTTTATTCAGACTACAGAGGAACAAATTCAAAGTTTGCCTGATATGTAGAACAATTTCTCATGGAACAACAAATCACTTATTGTGTATATAGACATTGATTCCAGCGGTGAAAAGTGGAATGGTATATGTTGGGAGAGACAGGTAAAGAGTGTGCATTTGATTTCATGAAACTACTACTTCACACAACATGCAAGTAAAAAAAAAATGGTAAAAAATAAATTGGAAGAAGCCCATATTTAAAAATGGTAATTTTCATGCAATGTTGTTAAAGATCTGAAATCGGAGCCTCACATAGGAAAGGGATTTGGATCTTGTGGACTCTTCAGCGGTGCCAACTGCATTCTAAGATTTTAACATTAATGACTCCACATCAGCACAGCAGTTGGTGAAAAGTAATATATGATGGTAATTCCAGTTTTATTCCTTATTAAAAATAGAAATATTGTGTTAATTAATGTTTTTCATTGTGATGAAGGCTATAGCTGATTGATCTGTGCGGTTTGTAGTTGATACAAAGACATACATGTTGGTGTGCTTGTTGCCTGGTGATGACAACAAATTTGTTCTTTATTTCATACCTTTCAGCTTAGCCTCTTCACTTCACATTGAAGTACACGAGTCAAGCAGCAAATTTATACTCTCATTCCCTTCATTAAATATTTTGTTACCTAAGGCATTGAGAGTCCATAATCTGGAAAGTATCAGAATGAAGTACTCATGTTGAAATACTTCCACAATACTATTTCAAATGATTACCTGTAAGATAATATGGATTGAGTACATTATCACTGGAATGTATGTTGGAAAGTAATTTATATGTACGACATCATTAGGAAGTCCTTGAGCATATTGCTGCTTTGACACTTCTAGAGTCCCTGCTTTGGACAATGAATCACTGTGGTGACATATACTGTCTGAATTGTGAAATTGGGTGATGTATTTTCAGTATTTGGTGAATGGAGAGCCCATGACTCTGGCTATCCTGGGTTCCGGAGTGCAAGCAAGATCCCATTATGCTGCATTGTCCAGCCTCTTCAATTTCAGTCAGGTGCAAAGTAATGATTTTGTTAAATCTGCAAATTGTGTCATCCATGGAGAGAAATAACAAAAATTAAAAAATGAACCTCAAAGATCTATAGATAAATACAAAGCCTAATTATGAGACTATTCAAATATAACTGACAGTTTATATTGGAATGAAGTGATTTTTTGTTGTTGTTGTTTGGTATTTAGCCCGTGTCTGTTGTTGTCTATTGTAAACTGGAATGAGTCAGATGACAGTGTCCAGTCCGTATCAGAGGAGATAAAAATATCCATGCAATATAGACACCAAAATGTTATACATGTACCAAAATCAAACAAACCTTGAAGATATTTTATTCTTTATTTTATTTTTCTTTTATAGCACACATTAGAAATGGAATCAGAAAAAGAATTTTTTTGAAATTCTCCATTTATCACTTTTAAGGATATTACAAATATTGTTGACTGAAAAGTAACCTGTAGATACTGACAAATTAGATAAATATGTTCATTTTCAGGTCAGGATTTGGAACCACAGAATAGCAAGTGCTAAGAGTCTGGCCGCAGAGATCGGCAATAAAGGTGCAGCCTTTGCCACTGTGGAGGAGGCAGTGAGAGACGCTGATGTGATTGTTACTGTCACAAGTTCCAAAGTGCCTGTTTTGAAGGCATCTTGGGTAAAACCTGGAGCCCACATAAATGGTATGAGTTGGGGAGATGAATCTTAATGTTTATCTATTATTTTATTTGTTTAATTAAGAATTTTGTTGGGGGGTCAAAAATCTCTTGACAGTATGACCTGGAGGAACATAGCAGATTGTAATTCATGTACAAAGGTGGAAACTATCTACTTTTTTCTTTTACAAAATTGATGATAAAACATTAGTAAGAGAAATTGATTGTGGTGCTAGGCTCAGGATTATTTTGACATTGTCCTAATGATAAGCCAAAGGCATGTCTGATTTTGTTGATATTCTGGGAAGCACACAAATTGTCTGATACATATTTATGTATAAAAATTTAAAATAAACTTTATTGACTTGAAAAGGAAATTTGTCTCATAGTTGATGAGATATTATTTAGTATTACATGCTCGTTACATGCATATGAACTGAAATTAATGAACAGTAGAAGAACAATGCCAGAATTGTATATTAAATTAAATACAACTGGCCAAAAATAATGTCTGATGTTTTGTGTTTTACTTTATGTACTAGCTGTGGGTGCATGCCGTCCTGACTGGGCAGAACTTGAACCAGAGCTTGTGAGATCAGCCGTTGTCTATGCCGACAGTGTAGCAGGTGCTATGAAAGAAAGTGGGGACATAATCATGGCTAAGGTGAGTATCCTTGAAAATCAATCAGCGTGAGGAAATTTACCATCCAGCTTTCCTGCTAGCACACTGTCACAAGTTATTTTCTCATTTAGTGATTTATTGAACTGTAACTGCAAGAAGCACTGGTCTAGTAATATATGTATGTGAATTATTCTTATCTTCTTAATTTGTAGGAAAATACTCTTTCTGGAAATAATAACACCTTGTAGATAAATACTGAGGCAGAAATATAACATAAAAGTTCATGTCTTTTTATGGTCTAATGTGGTATATTTTCTTTTTGGGGTATTCTGTCCCTTCCAGCAATTCAGGTAACTTTGCTATATCAGGATACCAGTGTCCTGAGTTTGGATGTTGTGCTTACCCAGCATTTTTTAATAAGTGGACTTGGGAAGATTTGTTCACACTCAGGCCTCTTCCATTGCATAGTTCAGTACTTTCAGTCCACCTGCACTAACTGCTTGGAGCCCCCTAGGTCATCTGCCCCCTATTATCCTACCCAATGTCTCAACCACAGCATTAACTGCAAGCTGTCACAAAATATGGTTACTGGCCTTCACCCATATGCTTGGGGCCTGTGGGGTGATGGCTGTTTTGATAGAAGGTTTTGGCAGCCTTTTTTTATGCACCCATCAGCTCATGATTAGCTCTTACCTTAGAAACTGGTTGCCAATGGTATGATGTGAGAGCTCAGAAAGCTGTAATTCAGCCCCTCCCTGCAGTGTCACACTAAAGAGAAAGTAATCAGATGCATTTTGAAATTATTTTATCTTTCTCATTACTGCCATTTTTCTCATATAAAAGGCATCCGCACCGTATACTAATTTTATTGTCACATTCCAGTGATTGATTTTATTTTTTTTCTCAGGCTAATGTCTATGCTGAAATAGGAGAGGTAATCAATGGCACAAAAACAGCGCAGCGAGACCAGACTACAATTTTTAAGTCACTAGGTAAGCATAGTTATATCAGTAGTCAAGCAGAGATTATTTTGTATGTATAAAATTGATGATTCAGTCATTTTCAGTAATAAACTGAAACTACACAGGTTATTGCATATATGCATAGAAAAGTTCTCAACTTCAGTTTGTATATTGTAGTTTTGATTGATGATTGATTGCTTTTATGTTATGTCCAGGTATGGCAATTGAAGATGGCGTTGCTGCAAAATTAGTTATGGAGAAACTAGGACTGTTGTGAAGCTGTGGCTTATCTCAGGGATTCAGATCAACAAATATGTTCTCCTCTGCCATGAGAGGGAAGCAGACATTATATGAGTGAGAGCTTTAAGCTTTGCCTGTTTGAAGTAATCAGAGGAGACCATGCGGCAGGGTGACAGATAATAATAAGATATCAAAATGTATTTTCTGTAATATGAAGAACGGAAATGTTTTTATAGAATTTCTTTTTTCCTCTGCAAATTATTCTGTTTTCACTTTGAGTCATTAATATTTTACTGGCCAATATGTTTTGATATGAGCTTAGGAATATGTGTTGTGTCCAGTCAACTGTGAAAGTAAAAACAAACAATATGCTTTACCTTCACAATGCTCAAAAGTTAATCCCAGATGGGAATTGATTTTCCAGAATACTATATCCCGTGAGTTTACAGTTCAGTAAAATAGAGTGTCAATTCTCCCACTGTCAGAAGAAAGTGCTAGAATGTGAGAATTTTTTATGATCTTTGAGAAAGGGACTTTGTGCCTCAAGGCATACTCTACTATGAGAATCATGAGCTTTTTGAAAGGGATTCCCAGACAAAATATGATAAAGGACTCTTTGACCCCATCTGTCCCAGGGTCCTTGTAAGATTGAGATGCTGTGTAGGCAGAGCCCTGATCTCTGATATAGAATCTGTCACGTGCTATGAGGAGGCTTTACTTAGGTTTCTGTGAAGAGACGGTTTTAATAAGAGTACTGAAATGGTTCAGTGTGGTACTCTGAAGAGATGAGCCATATTAAGGTTGCTATCAAGAGGTGGTTATAATGATGTTACTGTGAAGAAGAGGTTCTAGTTAGACTACTGTCAAGAAGTAAATGGTTATGATTCTTGAAAAGAGGCAAGGATGATGACATGCTGAAGACCTAGGGAAAGCTTTGAAAGTTGACTGTTGCTTTTTGTTCTTGTTTTCTTGTTTGGTCTACTTATATCAGTAATGATGTTATATTGCTATTCTATAAGGGAAAGACTGGAATGGGAGATACATATAAATAAAAGTTCATTATTACTGTGCTATTTTTAACTGAGTTTTGTGTTTAATACTTTTGTACCGGTAAAAATATTATATTGCTAAACAACATGAGAAAAACAAACTGGAATGAGCAGTTTTGATTGTTCTTATCTTTTATATTTGCATGCTCTAGGAACAGATTATATTATTTACTCAGATATTGTATTGTTCTAACCTTTGGACTGTCGGGTATTTTCTGTTATAATCAAGATTGGTTACATTTTTCTTTTTGTCTCCTACATTTTTTTACGTATCCAGTAATGTCTCAGGGATACAATGCAAAGTGTTATCCTTCATTCTATAATATATGAATTTTGAGTAACCATTTATTGAGAACTTGAGTAATAGCTTAATTTAGACAATTCAAGAGGATTATTTAATCAATTTTGTGTATCATTTCTTTTTCAGTCTTTCATCTTAAGGTACACTGTATTTTCCCTTAGAAAAATCAAGTTTTGAATGTTAATGTTAGCACCTAGTTGGAAAAGAGAAAGTGCCATAATCATGACTCTACAGCCATAGCTTTTATTGTATGTACATATATAAAGTTAGTGAACCTCAGGTGATTTTTTTTTTTTTTGAACCAAATATTAAAATTATTTTTTAAATTACAGTGAATGTATTTGCATATGTTTGGACATGTGCAAAATATGCAGTAATTAACAAGGGCTGGAATTGTGTAAAGATATCACTCTTCTAAGGATGTAGAGCACCTTTCATGTAAAGCACTTACAATCATTTATTGGGATTGGACATTCTATAAATGCTTGCCATCTATTTATTATTATCATTATTATCATACACTACTGAGATAACCACCTCCAGGGGGTTGGAAAGTGTAATTTATACTGTAAACCATATTATTATTATTATGATACGAGTCTAGCATAAGAAAAAAATATGTAGGTGATCTAGCTTTCAAACTTCTACACATGAAGCCTACAATGATAGATTATTTAGAGAATAACTACCAGTATACTTTAAATACTACATTAAACAGTTTCATTGTTTATGTTTTATATATTATATAAGACTTTTTCTAAGTTATTGAAATTGTTGAGCTAAAGAATGGCCAAGGTAATTTCATTTGCATTGTAAACTTCAGATTCAAATATTTGTGATTACTCATGGCCTTTGGAAACAGTGTGCACCTTTTTGATGGCAAGATTGACCCTACCCTAGAGGTCTGTTCTGAAGATATGAGAGAAGTAAGTCACTAGCATCATTAAGAATGTGGTCATTGCTCTGAAACAGTAAATCCAGTTTTATAATCTAAAAAAGTTGAATGTGTCCAACTTTTTTGTACATAAATTTCATTTTTGACTGTCAACAGACATACATGTAATTCAAAGACAAAGTAATTCGAAGAAAAACTATGGTTGAAAATTAGCCTTAACAAAATTCTGTATAAAATCTTGAGCCACTCTCTTTCAGTATTTTCTAGACAGACAGCAAGCAAACATGTTGAAGTTTCCAATGTACATCTGTCGCTCCACTGAATTGAGTTTGCATTAAAAACACACAAACATTTTAGCAAGCCATCATTCAGATACATGTATAAGTAAAGAGACAGAAAGCAAGAGTATGGGCAGGAAGTAGAGTTTTTGTTTTAATGGAAACTGTCCTCTGTCCTGTTTCACAATCAATAATCAAAGGACTTTTTAGTTATCCAGCTCATGTAAATGATCACCCATTGTCCCCAAGATTCATTTTGATCCATTGGGAGGGTTGGATCTTTATCAAGGAGTATGGCTACTGCAATTTTTGAACTGCCATGTAAATAGAATGTCATTGCATTAACTTTATTGCTGACATTTTTTCAGCTGTATATTTGGCATGATCCTTGCCTTTCACTTCTACTGCAAGATTTGTGAGAGTCATAACTGTTTTTTACAGTAATTTAACTTTATTATGTGATTGAATGAGACACAAGGTGAAACCAACACTCATAAAATTGTGTGAGTGGAAAAGTCATTGTTTTTTCAACATTGACTGCATTTTTATTGCCAGTTTTTTTTTTTGTTTTTTTTTTTGCACAAAAACTATCTACAGGTCCATTTTAGAGATACATTTCAGAGTTGATTTTGGTGAAATACATTGGGTGAAAGCCCAAAGCTGGTTATTTTGTGGCATGATCTAAGTGATGATTAATAATTTAACCATATATAAAAATGACTGGCTATTTCTCACTAAATTCAGCTGTAGCAGCAGGAGACATCACAGTTTCTACTCAAATTAAAACAAAGATGTAAGGAAGAGAACATTTTTTTTTTTCATCAACACAGCAGGAAATAAATAAGCTTTAGTGTGATACCAGTAACTCTACATCACCAAAAATTGATTTCATTGTGTTGCATTCAAATGAGTTGTCAATGTATCATTCAAAATTCTGCAAAACAAATAGGACCCTGAAGAAAGATAATTTGAATATCTTAGCTTACCACTTATGTTTATAACCCCTCAATCATAAACTTAGCATGTTGTGTTATTTGATCATTAAAATTTATTCTCTACATGTTTAATTAAGAACGAACATAGTGAAAGTCATAAGAACTGGTTTTTGGCTCTCTTCATCCTCTATTTAAATAAAGTCTTCCAGTATGTATTTCTATAGAATATATGATCATTTTGAAGGGCCCTAGGCCCCCCCCAAAGAGTTTAATTCATTAACTTGACCACTTGTTATGAATTCCATGTATAACAGTAATTTGTATTTGCCATTTGATCTTCCATGTAGGTAAAAAGTATGTATTAAGATTATTAAAAGTACCAACCATTTTCCGGTGAATACTTTCAGTATTAAAAGTTTTTGTTGTAAAATATAGGCAGTTTTGAAGTTTACTGTCAGAATATTGGGCAGTGATTTAAGGCAACATTCTGCCGCATGACAGGCTGAACCGAGTCTGTTGTCAGTTTTCATATACCATAATGATTTATTTGTGTCAGTGGAGGGGAAGCGAGTGTAAATTATATTTGGCTGCAGTCAGGTCATTCCCCTCTGTGAAACAATATCCATGGTCAATGTTATCTTCTGTGACCCGCTGCTCAGTAAATCTGATTCTTTAACAGCAGTCCTCTTTGACACACAATGTTCCAACTTGAATAAAGATTCATAAGGATTAGCAAAAGCAATCAGCCATTTTCTCACTAAATTTAGCCGCAGCAGTAGGTGAATGTCATCATCTTTAATTTGCTATAGTTTCTGGATTTCTACTCAAGGCAGAATAAAGATTTTGCTCGGAAAGAAAGGGAAAACACATTACATTAATATCAATAGCTCTATATGTCAAAGAAAATTTACCAGCACCTGTTGTTATTGGTGATTTTGTCATATCTCATATGTATGGTTACTTTGCTCTCACTAGCCAGAGTGTAACACTTCAGGATTGCACTGTTACTTTGGTTATGCTTGTTTTTAAAAACTTGTTGGATTAAAGATCCTATTTATACTGAACTGATTGTCATTTGCCTTCCTGTTTGTCGCAGGGAAATTGCTAACAAACTCACATTCATTGTTGTTTGTATGAATTATACAGTAACATGTACACTACTATATTGTGGACACGCATGCACAAAGTTTAATTTTATTGTTTTTTTTCAAGTTTGACCTTTGCTGACCAATTATTGTTGTTAACCAGTCAAAGAGTCATTCTTTTCTTTGTTTTTTTCTTCATTCATTTTACAGTTTTGTGCCATTGACTAAAGTAGCAACCAAAATATATCACTAATGAGAAAAGAAGAAGATCACCCTATAGTATAAATTCCATGGTGATAGCATCATGAAAGGTGAAAAACAAGCATGTATGATGGCTTGTTGATATACTAAAGTTTGTCTTATACACAGAAATACACAGAAGATCTTTGAAGTTTCAAACAGTTCATGCTTTATTCATGTGATCAGATTACAGGAAAACAAAAGATCAGTTTGTCAAACAAACATATGCTTCAAACAACAAATCAAGTGATTAAACAGGTAGAATTATTCTAACATAAATATCGAGAAAACCAAAATGAGAGTAGTATCATAAGTAACAACTACATCTATGTAATTTTTTTTTTTTTCTGATCAAAGTATTAGCTGTTTTTGAGGTGTTTCAGCTTTTCTTCAGGTCAGTCAAACATAAAATAATAGACATATCTTATTTTTACCTGAAGCCATTTAACTGTAAGCAAATCTGAGCCTTGCGTTTCTGTAGAGTAAATGAGTGATAGAAATGGAGCAAGAGAGGTACTGACAATATTTTAGAATTTGAAAATTTAGCTGCGGCAGTCACTCTGCAACTTCTCTGGGGCTAAGTATTTGACCCAAGGGATATACATGTACATGTACCGGTATGCCACGTAGCTGTTCAAAATGAGTAGTAATATTCGTATGTCGATTTTCAACCAAATCGAGTTATTACTAACATGTCAAAATATCCTACACTTCATGCTGTGAAAAAATGTTTTGAGGTGCATGAGTTTAACCAGAGATATTGCATATTGAAGGGACAGGAAGTGGCCCCTTCAGCAGTGACTAAAATCAGCAGAAATCTCAGCTAAAGTTAACAGTTTACACATAAATCTGTACATCATGATATACTTTTAATGTGCCCTTAAGAAAAATATGGTCTCAACCAGAGACAAACATCCTTTCAATTTCTGTAATTTAAGGACATCAATATCGGACCAACATGATCAAACTCAACCTCTGATATCTCTGTTTCAGTCCAGTGACTTATGACACACTGTGACTGACCATCAGACATGTGTTGCATGATCAGTGAAATGAGTGTTTTTTATGTCCAGATTTATTGGTATTGGTGGAAAGGGACATTGATGTATTTCACTTCGGTAAAAAAAAAAATTTGTCTTGCTACAACTCAACCATCTAGGGTATTCGCATTGAGTTAATTAACTTCTGTCATCCCATTGTCTATGCAATCTGACTTTTTAATGAAAAACTCTCCTCCTCATTCAGCTCCTCACACCTGACTGCATGACATAGATCTATAGTATAAGCTGTTTGTATATTGGGCTTAGTAATTCCAGCTTAGCAGGCAGAGATCCATTGCTCCATTAGGGCACAGAAAAGATTTTTACAAACCACAACTCCTCAGACTCAGAACTTGATCAGATGACTTTATTGTTAAATTCCATAACCTGACTCCCATTGTTACTTTACCTTAAAATTGACCTAGGCCATAGATGGATGACCTTTGAACCTTAATAGGTCCATAGAATGTCTACATATCCCCATAAGGAGCCCATAGCATTGTCATATCATGCTTTCTGTCTGTGTGCCTAATAGTAAATGAAGATACAGGCTTTTTGCAGGAATATATGGCTTTAGCTTTTCTTAAACCTTGTGGTCAAAAGTTTATCGTCTTCAGAATATGACCACCACCATGATAGTGATGTCCACAAAAGACAGACGTCAAACAGTTATAATATTTGGCATCCGCAGAGCAAATGCATTCGACAGACCATTTTTTCTAGCTCCTGCTTAATATCACCTTAGTATAGTCATAGCTTATAGATGGCTCCCAACCAAGCAGATAGCTTTCTTTTGACACTGAAAGTGCTATGCAAATGATATAGCAGCCAGTCAGCTGCTTCAAAATCTAACCAATCTGTCTCTTCGGCGAACATTTAGAACGGCCAATAGAATTCCTACCTTTTACACCAATCACCAGTCTTCATGAGGTTTAAAATGACCAATAAGAAGTTACTTATGCAAGCACAAATCTCAAAATAGTACCATGATTAATTCTTTTTGATAAAGCATCTATATAAGGACAAATTTCTCAATGTTGATCAAACACAATTCCAGACCTGAAGGTATGTTGGACATTTTTTCTCATAAAATGCAATTGTCAGAGACAATTTACAGGGTCAAGCCATAGATCTGGTTTTTTTTTTTTTAAAATATCATTTTTATTTGTGTTTATATTTTTCTTTATATTGACCACTCCACAGAGCAGTAGGCAATGGGATCAGTTAACTATCATGGTCTTCATTAGAACCTATAAATTCCACAAAAAGTATTGTACAGAAATGGGAAAGGTCAGGACAAACTGAACGGGTTAATTTGCCTGCAACAGCCTGTTCTGGTTGCCATGGCAACCATACATGTTATGCAGTGTTGTCTTTACATGATACCAGACAAAAGTCAACACATTGTATGTCTCAAAATCATGTAAACTGAGTACATATGTATTAGAATATATACTTTAGGCATATGTTGAAATACTGCTGGGGTAATTTTTATTGGAATTTACGAGAAATAAACAACTTTATGAAATAAAAGGGCAAAGGTCACGGAAGAGATAGTGACAAGGAAGGCATTATTGCTTACCTCCAATGACATGTATTTCACAGTGTCCTATTATATTGGCATATTATGAAACATCTTGCACATTGTTAGGAACGACCACATATATAATCACTGATTTAACAGAATTAGTTTTTAAATATTACATTTTATCTTTTAGATCGTTACCATGACACTGATGACGCTGTGTAAACATTAACATTCTTTGTCACGTGATTAAATCGTCATAGGACTAGAACATCTTTAACAGTCAGAATGAAGCCAAGAATAATATACAACCATGTGCTTTAATGCAGTGTTAGGTTCTAGTACTTCAGAATTATGACTTTTCCACAAAGATGATAAATATGGTAAAACCTAACAAATAAATAAATGATGCCTCACTTATTCTAACATTGAACACATTATTGACTATACCAATCAATATCCTATGCTTTGGCAGGCTGCTGTAAAAGTTACATTAGTTGATGTTGGATATCCTGACCATAAATGTAATAGAATACCAATTTTTGAAATAAATATAACAATAAGACGGTTGACAACACTGAAAGAAAATGTTGCCATGGGAATACATATATAAAACACTCGATGAAGTATCGACACCTCCAAAATGCTTACGCCATTGTTACGATGCCGGCCTCATAAGTCGGTACATAAACTAATCAAACCATGAGAACGAGACCAAGCTATTTCTCGGTTGCAGAATTAGTAATTACGATGACAATGGTGTTTGTAAAAACAAAAATTTGAAATTTCAAGTCATCGAATGTTTTGTTTTGTTTTGTTTTGTTTTTGTTTTGATATCGATTGAAGAAAATGCTGATAGTGACAAAGTCCTCATGAATCAAGTACTAATAATAGAAACTGTATCTGAAGGTGGAAAAACCCGACATGATAAATAAAGATTCAAGGGACATAAGTCAGAATTCAAACATGACTAATAGAACAATAATAGTCTCCCATTTCGTGCGACTAATTTCCCTCAGTGCATTAGTGTTAAAAACTTAAGACTGAAGATATTCACGACAGATGTTTATAGAATTGAATGATTTACTTCTTCATAGCATTAAAAAAAAAAAAAAACTTCAAACTTAAAATATTGTCAAGTTCTAAAACAAGAGCAATTAGTTTAATTACATATCGCGTAGAATAATCTTTAAGATTGTAGGCTACTACATTATATAAAAAAAAAAAAAAGAAAGCATTTCACTCTGTTAAAGGAATGAATTTGTCTTGGTGGCAACAAAACCAAAAGATTTTTTTTCCACATATTTCTGTCTTTTTTCCTATTCCCCTCGCCATCTCCTCAGTTCGGGG
>JBCAUA010605550.1:0-16125 GCA_038406235.1 Peronia verruculata
GAGGTTGCGGTTGTTATTGTTGTCGATGTCCCTATTAAGGTATAGCTACGGGAGTTATGAACATCTAGATATTAATTATTATAATTTCTTCTTTTTTTTTAAGTATACCATGCTCTAATTAAGGGAAAGGCGGACTAGAATTTGGAATTAAACTAATAAAGGCCCAGAGCCCTGTTATTACTTTTGGAATTAATTTTAGTCCTGGGGCATGCAAGTGATCAGGAGACGCTTGGGCGTTGCCAGCAGCATGAGGGAGGACAGACAACGGGGAACAGATAACGGACAACACACAAGAGATACCAGCTTTGTCACGGCCTGACACAGTTCCAATAAAGACCGCGATAACCCCCATGACACGGAGGTTGAAGGGCCCAGGTTTAAATTACTACTACTACATAACTCCGTAACAACGAACAACAAGTTTATGAAGTATACTAGGATATACTGTTGACACTGATAGGCCACACACTGTGGGAGCATTTCTCTTTTTAGAAGAAAAGAGTGGGTGAGGAGAGAGACCCAGGTGTAGGCAGTTGAGGACCACCTACTCTCGTCTTTGCGGCTAAGCAGACCCTCGCCAAGGTCCAAAGTGTGATTGGATAAAGTTTCTTTTGCAGTCTGTTATTCATCCCTGCCGCCATCATGATGTGATGTACTCGTTGCTGATCGGCGAAAGATGCAGATCAGGGACTCCCACATCCAGGTTATCTAAAATGATGCCGACAGTGGCGATGGAATCTGCTGCCTTATTTCCTGCAAAATCCACGTGACTAGGTACCCAGCCGAAAGCCACGAGGTGTTCTGCTGAATAGACTTTCAAGGTGTTGCAGGAGGTGTCGAAGGCCTTCTCCAAATCGCCGAAGACCGCCATCACGTGTTGACGCTGTACTAAAGCTTCTCAAACAAAGATATCCAGGCGGACGAGATGGTCTGTCATGGAGCGCTTTGCCCGGAAGTCACATTGAAAGGCCGAAGAACACTCTTTGTCAACTAAGACCTGTTTTACAGGAAGGCTGGTTCAAAGTTGAGTTTTTGCACGAGTAAACAATCTGCAAACTGATCGGACACTTCACCAAGTTCGCATTCTCTCCTCTTAGCCGAACCTCATTTAGGACGAGTACCAAAACTGTGTAGAAAATACCCAGGCCTACTTCATTTTATCTGGAATTGGGTGATCGTGAATGGAGGTAGGTAAGAGGGTGGCTCTGGCGTCATAATCAGAAATAAGAACAAGGAATGCCAGCTATGGGAGACATGACCTAGAGACAGTCGCCTGGAGAGGCTGACGGGCGTAACAATGGGAGACAGAGGAAAGCAGCCCATGTGAGACAAATCAAGTAAGACAACTTCTGGAGTGCAAAATTAGTAACACGATAATAGCCGAGATTTTAGAAACCCAGTTTGGTTTTGTGGCTGATAAAGTCACCCGGAACGCAGATTTTTCATTAAATGTGCTCATGGAAATATCACTGGAAGTGCAGATGGACGTTAGCTTTGTTTTAGTGATTACTCAAAAGCTTTTAATAAAGTGAGACATATCGATCTATTTGACATGCTGTCCGATCTGAATACTGCTGCCGAATATCTACTCATCCTTGGAAACCTATACCGGGAACAACTGGCCACGATCAGGATAGAAAATTAACACGGTGACGACAGACATATCCAAAGAGGAGTGAGACAAAGCTGTGTAATGTCATCAGATCTTTTTGTCCAATGAAGGGTCTTAAAAAACATTTATGAACAGCAGGGAGTCCAAGAAGGCAGCAGCAACAACAACAACCTGCGCTATCCAGATGATACAGTCCTCATAGCAGACGCTGAACTAACACTCCACACCCTTCTGACAACGACAGCAGCCAGAAACGAAGAAAAAGGCTTGCAATTAAATGCAAAGAAGACAGAATGCATGGTCATCTCAAAACAAACCAATATACACATGTGCAATCTACTCTGCAACGGGGAGAAAAGAAAACAAGAGAAAAACCAAATATCTGTGGTACACCAGAGATAACGCAGAAGGAGTAGTATACAAAATGGGGACTTTGGCTCACTTGATTGGGGGGTGGGGGGCGCCCCCCCCCCCCTAGAAGGTCCCCATCACCAGTTTCTGTTAGAATTGTTGTTACTATAGACCAACCCATCCTGCTCCTCACAAGGAGGCTTCCATTTGTCATCAAAAAATTGTTACCTGACTGGGGGCAGAGTTTTTGCTTGCTGTCAACTTATATTACACAAACATATTTGGTAGACTGGCCCAAACCTCATTTTTGTTTAAGATATTTTTTCTTTTCTAACATATAAATATGGATAAAATTTCCATGTTATATATTCCTGGCGAACCGTGGCCGCTGTTGGTCGTGCGCACTGAATTTTGGCGACCATCCCTGTTTCGTATACATAGAGTTTCATGAAAGATATGATAAAGTATCCTTTAAAGTCGAAGAAACGTTTTGTAGTTTTAATTGCGCTGGACGTTATATAAACGATACCTACGCAACAAGTGGTGAGTTTGCCATCGAAAATTGGCGTATGCATGGTAACCTTTGATCCCTTCATTATTACGTTACACGTAGACGAATTATGGGGGGGGGGGGGAGAGGGGGGGGTCGTGCTGTTGGTTTTTTTTTTGTTTGTTTGTTTTTTGTTTGTTTGTTTGTTTTGTTTTAATTGTAGATAGGTTATTGTAACCTTTTCCATCGAATTCAGCATGTTCAAATTAAAGGAAAACAGTGAAGGAAAAAAAATTCAACTTTTTCATACGGTTGCCATGTCAGCCCCACCATCTTGGAGTTTGGCATCCCTAATTTGACTGATTTTAAACTCTAACTAGTGGGCCAAACTCAAACGAAACTTGATAAAATTTGGTAAATATGTTATTTGATAAATTATCTAATACGTTACATCTTTTCATGCGATAAAAATTTTTCTATAAATTATTGACAATGCCATGTAGAAAAAAATCAAATTTCGCCATTTTTACAAACAAAAAACCAATCTTTCTCTCAAACGTACCGACCGAATCCAACACGCATACGTACTTTTTGGGGGTTTTGTAGTGACAATGATGTGTACCAAAGTTGATTTGAATCGGTTTCGAAACAAAAAAGCAGATAGCAAAAAACTGTCAAAAAACCGGGTTTTGAGAAAAACGCGTTCAAAGTTTTTTTTTTTTTCTTTCTTTCTTTTCTTTTCTGCGAAACATTAACATGAACAGCCTCGGAACAGCCTTTTTTCTTTTTTTTTACAAACTAGACCTCCTTCCATGACGTCTGTGTCTCTTCTTGCCGTTTTCTTCTTTTTTTTTTTCTTCGCGTATTCTTTTAAAAAAATTTGCTCCCTACCCCCATCATAACATGAGCCATTTCGGGGTTCTTGGGGGCCTAAGTATGCCCCCCATATACTTTTTGCGTGCAAACCAAGAGAGTTTTTACCTTTAATATGACATATGGTCGACAACTGAACTATAAGTAGCGAAAGAAAGCAAAATTGCTGTGTCATTTTAGAACGCTGTGATAATTTGCATGATCAGCAGTTTTTCTCTCATCATAGTGGTCATCCAGTGTCCATCCCGGGCACTAGAACTCATGATATTGCTAGAAGAGTTGATAATCAATTTTTTTTTTTTTTTTGCACCCTTTGCCTAAATATAATCAAATCGCGATGATCTCCGGCTTCATTTATCAGCCAGATGGAGCCAATTCCTAATTGACAATACGATAGATCTACCGTTGAATGAACATTAGTCAAACACGTTAGAATGGATAGCGACGTTTTGATACCATTTTTTTCACGCAGGCAAGGCAGTACTTTTAAGAGAAAACCCAAGCGCAAAAGCGCATATTTTAGGCAAAATCCAAATTTCAGGACGCGCCCCTCCCCCCCTCCGCGCCCCCTTAAATATATTTTCCAATACCGGAAAAAAAACTGTATTGTAATGTTTTGGCGGTTCTGTGGACGAAAAAGAAGTTAGGATCTATTTGAGCGGACTGGAAGAAAAAAAAAAAACAAAGTAATTTATGTAGACATTTACATTTTTGTCAGGTTTTTTGAGCATCTACATAATTATTTTTGTCATATTATTATTTAATCCAGTGTACTTTTTAATCAATCATAATTTAGTATTCGCTGTCAGATATAACTCCATCTTTTAGTGATTTTGACAACAATCTGTCCACCGTAAGATTCATGGTTTCGGTTTGAGTTTTACTCTTTGTAAGAAGCCTGCTTTCTTCTCTCCAGTCTAGATCTTGCCGGTAATACGCATAGTTGGCAAGCCCTGTAATGATTCTCAGGACAAAAGTGTGTACAACTACAGGAATTAAAAACCCCGCTAGTCAAAAGTCCAATAGAAGTGCTATTTAGATCAACTGTGCACAAACTTAAAACTTCAGACGTCGCAGCCAGGTAAGACCTGAAATTTATATAAATTTTTATGTCTTGGTCAATCAATCACTGCTTATGAAGTCAAACTAGTCATGATTAATATAATAATTATTTCACACTTAAATATCTAATATTTGCTGAAGTTCATTATCACCAAGAATATAATTGAATTGCTAAATCAAAGCGACAGCGCTGAGTATTTATCAAATAGTCATTATCTTATACGTCATATTCTGCATTTAAATACCTAAATATTTGTTTAAGTAAATTATCAGCAAGCGCTTGGGCGTAGTATATAATTGTATATAAATTAATTTTATCAAGAACTGTTGTACCAGCATTAACAATTTTAAAATAATGTATTACATAATTACTATCTAGAATATCAATCTTCTTATCTACCCATCGGGTCTAAGCGATTGTGAACCACTAAATATTTCACAAGTTTTTTTTTTTTTTTTTAAAGTGAAAAGTAAATAATTCTATTCCTATATAATTATCCCTTATAAAGATTGGGGTTTTATAAGGAAAAATAGGATATTCAGAAAAAAATAGTTTTTATTAGTACTGCCTCATCATAAAAATCTGGTATTGATTTACCTTTACCAACACCCCACACAATGATCAACTCGATTTTTTTTTTTTTTTGGTAAAGGCTTTATAACACGATAAATAGAGTGCATTTAAAATTAATAAATGTGGAAACATTTGGGATTGGTCTGTCAATTACTCTAGAATAATGGTTCTGACAAATGAAGAAAACATTTACGTAGTCCTTTACAGTATTTTAACAAAGGTGGATTATTTATATTAGTTTGAATAAATTCTAGTTTATCAATAGGATCGATAACTTTCTGTGCGCGGTCTTCTTTATCTGCAGTAACATTAACTTAATTTGAAACTAGTGAAATTGCCTTGGACTTTATATAAATAAGGTGTCGAGGCAAAAGAGTGTTTAAATCTAAATAATTTTTTGAAACGTCATAGCGCATGTCCATCCTCATTTGGGTCTGCTCAATTACTAATTTGGTAAAAACTTTCTTTGTCTAAATTTCTATTCATTGTATCATCCATTTCTATTGGCTCTTGTTCTTTCCTCTGTGCCTTTTGCTATAATCATCCAATACTTTTCATTCAAAGAAGTGTTGCTGACTGACATTTGAAAAGCTGGAATATACCTGAAGGACGGTTTTGTTGAATTCAATTATTTGTATCTATTTTATTAATTCTGTTTTTACCCGAACTTATATGACACGTGTTATCTCCTGTATCATAAATAATAATGTGTTTTTCTCTGTTTTTAGGGGTATCCGGTAATGTTAGAACAATTTCTAACTCAGACGTATCTACTTTTGACAGGGAGTTTGCGATTTCAGTCTCTGGAAAGACGGAGACGTTAGCTATTCATAAAATTCTCAGGCAGTCTTAAAATAGACATCCTTAAGTTCAAGGCGCAATTTGAGTTTGCGTTTGCAGAACGTTTACTTGGACGTATCACAGAGAGCTATGCTCTCGTGCTGAGCGCTTTTCAAAATTCAACAGAGGGCATTAAAATTTTTTCTTTAATCAGTTGCTGTGTTATTACGGGATCCCATAATGGGCAGACCATTTAAAAATCAAGTATTAGATCTAGTTCTAACTCTTATAACGTACCCTACGCGTCCGAATCAGTATGTCCCCTTTTTCCGCAGCGAGCACAGATGGCAGCACGCCTGTAGTGTGTTTGAGTAGGGCCGAATCGCTGAAATTAGGGAACCCGTGTTTCAGTCAGTACCTGGTCATTTCTTTGGCGGAACGTTAACTCCCGAGGCAGTTACGTATGTTACGGCAATATGTTATGCCGTAAGAGCATCCAAGTAGATGCCATTTTGTTTTCTCCCAATCTCAGCGTGTGCTTGCGAAAAGCGGGCAAAAGCATGAATTTGATAAGAAATGCTGACCACAGACTTCATGGAGTTCGTAAAGAAAAGCTACTGCATGGCGTGACTCTTTAACAGTGGGTTCATTCCCATCATTTTACTTTTCCCCACAGCAGCAGATTAACTCGCAAGTGAAACCGTGTCATGATGACCACTGCTAGTAAATTAAATACATGTACCTTGATAGTGCAGTATTTGTATCATTGCTGCACTGGTATGAATGAAATTCATTCTTGTTAGTGAATTAAAACACTGTGTGCACAAGCCTATGCATGTCGTGATTCGGATTATTCTCAATAATTGAGTAAGAAATTATGAATCGAGAACTGAAAGTAGCTAAGCGGTTAGCCATTTTTCTTGTCTTGGGAACTATTTACTGGCTCTCAACGTCACGTAAGAATCTGAATCCAGTGAAATGACCTGAGGTTGGAAATAGTTAGTTTTGAGTTATAGCCTACATAATTAATTGTGCCTAAGCCCATAAAATGACTGCGTAAAGTTTAAGAAGTGGTTCTTGATTTTAAAAACATTTAGTTATCGTTGAAGTTTTCCCGTAGGGTGAAAGAAAACAAAAACGTCTGCATGACTTTGAGTCAACAGCACAGACCACTTGTGGTTCGCCTGTGTCGGCCATAATTTTTATCAAGCCCGCGGAAAGTGAAACAGTATCGCTCCGCACTAAGGCCTGGCCGTAGAAATACGGGTTCTCTATTTTAAGCATCGCATGAGATTTGAGACGTAAGTGTCCACCTTTAGATGAAGGTATCCCGTCTTGATGCTTGCCGGTGGTGTTGGCGTGTGAAAAACGTCAGGATGATGGTGCTGGTTGTAATTCTCTGCTCTCTGCGACGGATGCTGATGCGCTGGACGTCAGTGACTCCAGGAATGCCTTCAACTATTTCTTTTTCAGGGAAGTCATCCAGGTCTTGGCTTCTAATGACACTCTAGAGATGTTCAGGCTTCTGTGAGGCGTCACAGTCATGAGCACATATAAAAAAGTCTTGCCCTTTAAAAGTGCCTCTGTATGGCGGTGTTCTCTGCATTCAACCAGCAGGTCGAAAGACTGCAGTTTGGAAATGCGTTGCTCTCCACATCGTTTTTATAAGCTTTTCAACCTCCTGTAGTGGTGGTTATCTCAGCTGTCCACAACCGTGGTCAAAAAATAGCATAACACTATTGTGTTATGTGGCCTTAAGTGTAATTGCTCTCCGCAAGTAATAGCCCAAATCTGTTTAAAGATCTGGAAAACGTTGACGTTTTTCAGTGGTGTGTCCATATTTTCGTTTGGAGCACCAAAACGCGTTTTAAATTATTGCGAAGATGAAACTGTCCAAGTCAAACAGCCACTGAATAACCCTCAGTCTAAAGTTTATTCCCATCTCGAAATAGACTTTCTGCCCTGGCAGCGAGAGGTCACATCAGACAATACCTTGGGAATTAATTAACCGTGGACCAAAATAATTCATTAAGAGAAGACGAAGTCGAGAAGCTCTATATCCGATACGATGCAAGATTAGGTGCTGCCATGACAAAAACATTGAGACAGGTTGCTTTACAATATTATTTTATTCAGAGGTTATGAGCATGTTTCTACCCATTCCCCTGAAAAACACCCTGCACTGGCACGCGATCTTGAGGATGATCCCTTTGTTCAACATGCACTTAGATGTGCTACGTACGAGCACTATCATCTCTATGGTATGTTTCTAGCACCCATATAACCCCTGCTCTTTCGACAGCTAAGTATTGTAAGAAGAGGTGACAGCACCTTAGGATGGTCAGAAAACGAAAACCAATAGGACCCCCCCCCCCCAAAAAAAAAATAGCGGGCGGACGTGTGGTGCTACAGCAAAAACGACTAAACAACAAAGACTATTTAAAGAGCTTAAAGCAGAAGATAAAGAATCAGTTTATATTGATAAAAAAAATTTACCCCACCAAACAAAATGAGGATCAACAATCTACAGCGTGGAAACTGGTTTACTTTGGGTCATAACTGGTCTTGCTGGTGCATTCATTATTACACAACACATTATGCTCTTTGTTCCTCGATCTTACCTGCTATCGCTTGATGTCAAGCTGACCTAGTGTGACCTAAATATGCAGTTAGCAGTGATGTTACCTCAAAGTTCAGTTGTTTCCACGTTATTGCAAAAAACAATGTTTAGAGTTGTACAGTTTTTGTAGAGTTGTAGAGTTTAGCACATTGAAAAAACACTTACTTTACAAATTATCCAGATCAAAACTTACCAGAGATAGCTGAAGTTTTCTTGCAGTGCAGTAGGCACTACACGTTGGCAGGGTAGGCACTATACGTTGGCCACTACATGTAAAAACACACAAGCCTGTGTACTCATAGCCAAACACAAAGTAATTCTCACTGGGTTATATGTTTTTATTGCTGTACGATGGATGAAACCTTTAACTATTAGATTGGTAATGCACCAGGTGTCTACGAATCGTCGGCTAGGCCTGTCCTGTTTTTATGCAAACAGGAAGACATATGCAGGACCTCTGACATTTGACCTAACAGCCTAGCCGCGCTTTTGATTTGTATGATAAAAAAACGTTGTTGTTTTTTTTACAATTACATCAGGATAAATATCACTTAATAAAATTATTTACATTCCTAAAAAAGAACGTTTATATAATAATTATATTTAGATTTACACATAGATTTTCTCGGGTATCTCAATGGTGATACTGAGATGAACACACTAAGACGCGACCAATCTCATGTAACATCTGGTCTATTTGAAGTTTCAACACGTTTCAAAAGCTGACACGGGTGACACTGGGTGAAGGAAAGGACTGGGTCACTTCAGGCTTTTTCTCTCCATTTCGATTTCGAAGGGAGATTAGTCAAATGGGGTGTTCCTGGTCTATAGGAGTCTTCTCAAGGTAGCACTGACCTCTCACAGGCAGCGAGTGTTGTACATTATTATATGTGTTTATATGTTTGTTGTGTTTATGTGTTCTATTCTGGAAATAGGATAAAATAGAGGGTCTCTGGTTCGAATCTCATCCTGAACTTTTTTGTAGCTCGTAAGTATGTGAATATGATTTTCTTCCTGTAGGTAGTTGGTTCAAATCTCAGTCAGAAATTTATTATATTTTTATTTTTCATGCTATTGGAGACATATATTAAATATTGGAATGAATAAACCATGAGTCGTTTAGCGAATATATACTATTCTTGAATAAACAAGCTATATGGCAGATTTAATATTGTAGTACCGAATGAAGTTCATTTACCTGACCTGCTCTTTCTTCCTCACAATAAAATTGGTACCTACATGTATGCCCTAACCATGGTTAATGTCACCAGTTGGTGAGCCCCTGATCGACAAAAAAGTTTAAAAAGTTGCCGAAGTTTTGTCTCGCATGTACAAACGAGGTCCAATGAAGTGACCCCAACTGCTTCAAATTGATCCTGAGACTGAATTCATGGGCTCAGTTAATCAGTTTTAGAAAAGCATGGGGTTTCTGGCAGACGAGGTCATGTGGGTATTCACACAGACCAAGGCATTTTAGAGCGTTTTAACAGAACCCTGGCCAGAGATTATTCAGACACCAATATACCCAAGAGATATGGCACACTCTCGGCGATCGGTCCATAGAGTAGGTTAAACGGCTATCTGCTGTGGTTGCGACCCTGAATGGAGAAGTGACCAGGGTGACTGATAAGAAGCCCAGGGATGCCATCAAGGCTGAAACACTACCTCACAACACACCGTCTTCAATAATTCCTAGCCGTCCTGTTGGCGTTAATAAACATCCTTCTGGTGTTGGCGTTCGCTTTTTGTACCAACCCGGTGAGCTGAAGGGCGGACGTCGTCGTGCGACTGATTCTGTATGGGCCCCAGACTTGTATCAAGACGGACGCACGGTGACCAAACCTGGCGAGCCCGTGCTCTACTATCTGCTATCGGACAAGCGAAATAAACGTGGATTTGTCCGTCAAGATCTTCTTGTGGTGCCTCATGACACTCAGCTTCCGCCAGATGGAATCCTCGAGCGTCACTAACTCTTTGTGTCCACAGGCTAGAGTGTTTACCCCAGTGTTCTTTTATCCAGCGTTTAGAGTCAAATGGTGAGAGTGACACCTTGTTCATATACTGCGCGTAGATGTGGTGGCGCTCTGATTGTAGAACATTCATACCATGACGAACTGTCTGCTTTTCGACAATGTTATCATTGTTTGACTCTAGGACAGAATACATTTTCAGGCGTAAGCCGAGATATTCAACTATAGGACGTCCGGCACACTAGTCTTTCATTTCACTCAGTTCTTTTTTGTTGTTGTGCTATATTATGAGTGATCCTTTGGATAGTCAGACGTGTCGTAAAGGTCTATAGATTTAGCCATATCTTTGTACACCTCTTCTGTTTTTATTTCTAGAAATAGGCTGTTCGTGTCAGTGTAAAGAAGCTGACATTTTTTCCATTCTGGGGTTTCAGTTGGTTATAAGAAACGTCGTAACTGAGGTGTTTAGAGAGATCTAGGATAGACCTACACATCCCAACGTACACCGGCTGCAAGATCATAGTCCAATATACTAGGTCGTGTGAAAGATGGGGTGGAGATCAGACGTCGCAGCTTATTTCCATCACTGTTTTCACACTAGTTTAACACCAACTCGCTTACGAATTTTTTCCATTGTCTTACCAAAGACTGAGTTCATCAAGTTATTCATCTTTCTCAAAGTCGCTAGTTGCTTGTGTTCTAAGTTGTGTATTCATTTGGATGTAAGGTTTCATCAATGGAATTTGGTAGAATACCAGAGCTCTATGTATTTTTTAGCTTCATGCCTAAAGATAGGTATAGTTGTAGGTTGCTGTAATGTAGGACATAGCGTTCCTTCTGTCGGAGGTTGGGTACCAGTTTCTCAACTTGCATCCCCCCATTGCTACGATTGAGTTGGTACTCTGACATCCATTCTTTTTGGACCACTATGCGCTCTGGAGCAAATGGATAAGTACTGTGCTTTCTATGCAACTTTTCTGGGTATTCTAAATCTACTTCCAAGATATAACCTTTTGGACTGTCTGCAGGATGATCTACGATGTTAAGCTTATCACAGTCTTCTACTCCCTGAAATCCACTTGTTGGTAATGGTTGACTCATAACCCATCCATGCAGATTGTTGGCGTTAAGGTAGAGAACATAATTGTTCGTTTTTTCTGGGTCATACCCCTCAACAAGTCGATTGTTAGCCTTAGTATAGCGCTTTGACACCATAGATATACCTCCGCGCATTCCTTTTTCGATGAACAGGTGCTGGTCATAGTCTGTCAATTGCTCAAGTTCTATGCCTGTATTTGTAACAATGCATCCCACGAAAGTCTAGGGCCAGTATAATAGTGTGCGTGGTCTAGCTTGTACTGTCTCAAGCAGGTTTTCGAAATGTCTCTAATACATCTGCTAGCAAGAGAACATCAGTAGAATTGTAAAGATCGTGGTAGTCTCCCAGGATCTTGCAATCAACGGTTTCAGGCACCTTTTGGGCAGGCATATATTCTACATCACTGATGTGCACATCTGGAAGCTTGTTGGGAAAGTCTTCTTTTTTAGGGAGATTTGGCACGTTGAACCGCTCCCAGGAATCCATGTATTCGTATGGTTTTATACCTTTTGCATCAAGAGATCTCGTTTTTCTTGGTTTGCTTCATTTTTGGCTGTTGTCTTGCAACTCCTTCGAGGATTAGCTGATACTTATTTGTTTAAATATTTCAGCATGAACTGTGCATTGTCAATGAACGGAGCTGCCCAGAGAGAAGGAGGTGTACTTCTCAGTGTTATTGGGGATGCAGGTAATGGGTCCGTTCACTTTGCTTATGGCCTGCCTTATGAGGTGCGATATTATTATTATTATTATTATCAGCACAAGTTGTGGAAGACCAAAAGAAGGACGGTTGTTTTAGGAATCAACTGCAACTTCAGGTTACATTCTTTGTGAGCCGCTCCTCTGTACTTCCCTGAGCTGTGGCAGTGATCGTGCAAGGAATTTCCATTTAAGGCCTTTTCGCATATATTACAGTTGGTGTCACTGTTGTAGGCCCGCCTGTCCTCTCGTATCGTTTTATAGTCTTTGGGATGTTCAACCAACACCTGGGAATGCTCAGCCGACAACCGTCAGTCCTGGAGAGCCACTGTCAGTGAGTGAGTGAAGCGGGCAGAAACCACCAGAAACAACCAACTGGCAGACAAGAGGGAAAGGAGAAAGACAAGGGCAGCCTCTGTGACAGTGTTTACCCCCTTTATCTGCAACAACTGTTCGAGAGACTGCCACTCAAGGATGGGGCTCCTCAGCCACTCCAGAAGATGCCATCCCCAAATCTAGCACCACACCATCGTCTCTCGAGACGTAGGGATGCCGACGACGACGGGTTGTTCAAAACCATCGTAATAATTACTCTCCTCTTTCTGTGGACCGTCTAGGAAATGCCCTGCTGCATTTGGAGGTCGGTATTCAACTGGTCTCATTGTCTGTCCACCATACCTCACCACAATGTAGCAGTAACTCAAACCTCATGCTGTTGTGTTGTTCGTGTACTGCTTTATTCGGAATTCAGTTCTGGGCCCTCAGTCTTAATGGTGAGATCCTCAAAGTCAGCATAGATAATGTAAGGGATCGGCAATTGTTTGAGGTAATTTTGGAAGGTTAGCTTGTTTTAGTCCTCTTTCAACATCTCCACCCGAATAGCAGTTGTTTTTTTTTTCAATTCCACGGCATTCTGGTTTGTGGACCTCCAACAGATCATCCCTGGTCTATCCAAGCAGACATCGTTTTTAGAAGTACTTTCGTTCCTGGTGTTTGCTCTGATCGTAAAGAGGACGACTGGAACTTTCGATCATCGTGCAGTGAAATTGAAATATGACATACTTAGGGTATTTTTCGTTATGTACTCAAGAATGTTTACATTCATCTTTACAGTTTTGATGATAAACACATTCATCCACATATTTGTGGACACATTCTTCTTTTTCTAATAACAATAGAATAGTTCGAGCTATATTTTTTGGTTGTTTACTAATATGATAAATTATTAATCCCGTTTTCGTTTTTTTTTTTTTTATATACATGTACATATATATATTAGTAATTCTACCATTTTCCCATCGGACAGAAAATCTAAACCATCATTGGCATTGGTAGGATAACTAGATCGTCTGTCTACGTTTTTTTTTTTTTTTAACAGAGCTGAAACGATGGCGTCTCTAAGATACTCATTACCCTTACTTTTCACGTTTACGATTGCTTTTTTTTTTTTTTTAAGCTTTTGAAAGTGGAATGTATGAACCACCTCTCAGCGGTTGGTATCTGGCGTTGTTCAACCAAAGAGTTTCTACCTGTTCGACGATCCACCCTGATCCTCTCTGAGTCCACTTCTCAGGGCTTTCTTGGATCTTGGGGAAAGCTTGGTTTTCGAATCAAAATAAGTTAAGCTAATACCCAAATTGAACTCTATGTTGGATTTCTTGTCCAAAACGATTTGCTGTTCGCGAATTCTGTCTCGCCCACATGCCTGAAATACTTCTATGCCGATCTGAACCCCATTACCACAGGACCTGTACTGGGATTGTACTACCTTTGAGAATTTTAGTAAGGTGAAATTTACAATACTGTTCATAAAAGCTTTTCCTCAATTTTCTAACTTACCCCTTTTCAAGCAAGCGCACTTCATGTTTGGTAGTATGCATACCTTAGGTATATCTATTGAGATTTATTTCTTTAATATAAATTTGACAGCAATTTTCTACCATTTGTTTGTGTAATAAAAAGTTGATAGCAGGTAACAATTTTTTTTTAAAACAAATGGAAGCCTTGAGAGAAGTAGGATGGGCTGGTCTAGAGTAACAACAATTCCAACAGAAACGAGTGATGGGATCCCCCGGGGGGGGGGGGGGGAATGGGAGCCTCCCAGACCTAAAGTTAGCAAGAAACCCAATTTTGTATACTACTGAATGCAAAGAGCGATACAGAAAATAATTGCAATGTCCAAGGACACATTTAACAAAATGAAATCCACATTTCAAAACAGGAAAATAATAACTGGCACCAAACGTAACGCCCTTAAAGCATAATCAGTTCTTCTATATGGTTGTGAAAGCTGGAATTAGAACAAAGACACAGAAAGGAGGCTGGAAGCTGCTCAAATGTGGTTTCTCAGAAGAAGAATGACATTGTCATGGACAGGGAGAAAAACGGACGAGGAAGTTATGTCAATAGCAGGATATCAAAGATCCCCATAAAGACCATAACAAAGAGGCAACTGAAATTCCTCGGACATGTCTGCAGGAAACATGGACTAGAGAAACAGATGCTTTGTGTTAAGATAGGAGGGGAAGAGAAGCAAAGGGCCGCAACGAAAGAAATATATTGACAGCTTTACCAGACATGCCACCAAGTATGAAATGGGCAACACTGAGATAATGAGGAGAACAGGCAACAGAAGGGTCTGGCAAGCCATGGTCTTCGATGTCTGCCCCAGATCTGACACCTAAAGAAGAAAAGAATCAAGACGAGCCTCACTCTATATTTCATTGTGTCGGTTTTTTTTTTTTTTTGTTTGTTTGTTTGTTTGTTTGTTTTTTTTTTTTATTCCATCGTAATAATTACGCTCCTCTTTCTGTAGACCGTCTAGGAAATGCCCTGCTGCATTTGGAGGTCGGTATTCAACTGGTCTCATTGTCTGTCCATCATACCTCACCACAATGTAGCAGTAACTCCAAACAGTGTATTTACTATTGTTATTAGTCTTATTATTTATATTATTATTATTACTCTTATAATTATTATTATTGTGAAAATGTCAGGAAAAAAACGAAATGTATACCATGATCCATCCTGTTGTGAAGCACCAGACGATTCACTAAATATGTCCTATCAGTAAAGATGAGTATCCAATATGCTACGGCATTCCTTTCGCCAGTGTTAGTGTGAGAGCAATATGGTTTATCATCGTTGTCATAGGTAATAAGCCCATCCACACCAGCCGCTGATCCAAAGTTTTCAGGATCATTTCCATGTACCCCTGTCTGTGTGGTCGATTGCTTCAAAGCCACATTTCGACCTGTGGCCAAAAACGAAAATATAGATAAATGCTTTCAGCAAATCATGAGCGCTAGATCATCTGAAAAGTTTTTTTTTTTTTTCAAAGATTGGATGGAAGTGAGCGGAGAGTAGACGCATAGTCCTAAACCTGGATTATGTTTACAAAACCAATCATTGGGCTTGCATTTTCTGTTAGAAGTTCTCTCGTTAATATATGAGACGTGACACTATGAAATCAGGCTCTCGTCAAATTTTGAACATGGAGAGTTGCTGATATCACCATTAAGGTCACTCATTTCCCTTTCATACTGTGAAAAATGTATTGTTCTACCGTAGGTACGTTTACGTTCTATATACGTCTTTCAACCTCCTGATGGAGGTTATCTCGACGGTTCTTTGTTTAAAAAAAAAAAAAGAAAATCCTGTTTAGGTTAGTAATACAAATCCTGAAATATGGATTTTGCCCAAACATGCGATTTTGAGCTTTTGTTTTTCTCTTAAAAGTACTGCATTTTCTGCGTGTAAAAATGGTATCAAAAACTCGTTAAGTCAATTCTAACGTGTTTGACCAATAGTCATTCAACGGTAGATCTAGCGTACTGTCAATCATGATTTGGCTCCACCTGGCTACTAAATGAGGCCGTAGACCATCGCAATTTCATTATATATAGGCAAATCGTGCACAAAGCACTTGAATATCACCTCTCCTAGCAATATCACGAGTTCCAGTGTCAGGGATGGACACTGGATGACCACTATGA
>JBCAUA010605661.1:0-16125 GCA_038406235.1 Peronia verruculata
CTATCTATCTATCTATCTATCTATCTATCTATCTGTCTGTCTGTCTGTCTGTCTGTCTGTCTATCTATCTATCTACAGTGTATTTATCTATCTGTACCTATATGTGTCTATCAGTGTATGTGTGTGTCTTTCTATCTATCTGTCGTATTGTCTGTCTATCTCTCTGTCTTTTTATCTGCCTTTTCGTTTCTCTATTTGTGTGTGTATTTATCTGCCTGTTCGTCTGTCTTTCTATCTGTCAGGATGGTACTATTGTTCCTTAAATCAACAGTCGCTAATGACACAGCTGTTGCATCTCCTAATTACAATCTCACCATTGGCCTGGTTTGTGATCTCTCGCAGTAACAGCTGTTTGTAATACAGTACCAGCAGCCAACTGAGAATCCAGTCCGCTGACAGCATATACACCGCCCTGCTGACAGTGAGCTACCCTCATACAGACTGACAGACACACAGACACTCACACACTGTCCTGTGGCTAGCTCACTCGCAATGGTTGCAGAGATAGATCTGGTATAAATAGTCAGTAGTTGTTATTTTGTCATCCCAGTTTCAGGACTAATCCCGATAGCAAACTACTATAGATTAAGGAAGCAGCGAAGTGATAGGTGTGAAATTCATGAAAGTCATCAGTGCACGCAACAGGTGATAAGACTGAATGTGAAATTTCTGATAGCTTTACAAATCAAACCTACACGATACAAAACACGTTCCCTGCAGGTGAGTGACAATATCTTCCTAAAGCTTGGTGCAGCTATTGAAAATAGAACGACTTGATTACAGGCTGGGGGCAAAGATATAGTGAACTTAAACAACGTGCAGTGGAGCCGTTAGTTCAACACTATTAGTTACATTGTTTGGAACATGTTATGTTAAATGTTGTTATACAATACAACCACGGACGACCATTAGGGATCAGCTTAACTGTTTACTTGGTATTCTCTGGAGTGTAATCTGCAATACCATTGCGTCAGTTACAATCCCAACTATTTGCATGCCGAGGAATCCAAAGACATTTCAGAACCACTTTGTTGTGATTGTTTGTATTTATTCCACTGGGGAATAGCATCTCAGTAGAACGGGGATTGGTTTTGACTTGAATAGCTCTGTTACTTCCATTAGCCAGAGACAATAGGTGTTAAACAAAGACAGTAAAAATCAAGGAACACCTTTGTGTTCTTTGCTTGAAACATATTAATTCTGAAAAATCCATGGCGTCTTGGAAATATGTTCATCTTATTGTAGAAGTTTTATCGTTTTGTATAAAAAAAATTAGTTAGGCCTGATCTTTTGAATGACATGAAGAAATGTAATTTTTTTTTGCGTACTCCAACATCCCCACAAAGTCAGGTAATGAGGCTGGCCAAAAAAACAATCCCCGGGAAAACCAAGATGTCCGAGTACCAATACACTCAGGGCTGTCAGGCTTGAGCTCAACAGCTACTGTTATCTTTAAAAAAGCTGAGCTCAGTGGCACGTTGACCACGGAAACAGATCTTACTCAGAACTCTCTCCCTACCATAATTTAACTGTGATGCTCTTTCGTTTATGAATGTTACGGCTGAGATAGTCTTATCTATAAAGACTGAAAGATCTTCAAAAACTTGGCCTTTATGAATGCCTAAAATCTTCTGTAACAGACATAATGTGTAATACAGTCTTCTCCAGACATTGGGCACAATACTTCAGAAATTTGATCTGTAGCGGGACAAAGCCGTGAAAAACATAGGCAACGAAATTTTAAATTAACCAACAATAAGGGCATGCTGTTCTGTTACAATCAGGCTATTTCAGCTTTCGATGAAGCCATGCATGGCACTTGTCACGAGGAAAGTCAGGCAGTACAGTCATTAGTGCACTACAGTCTTGAAATGCGGTAAACTGTGTCAGAAAATTAAAATTACATTCACCGAGTTCTTAGCACATACCACTTGTGCTTGTTCTGAACAGAAGAAAACACTGAGGCTTGCAAGATAGGAGATAGAGAAAGGTTTCTTCCCCTCTGTGTGAGATGCTTTCTGAAAGCTCCGGTTAAAGTATCAAGCGCCATAGCAGTGTTGTGAAAGTTAGACTTTCCATAGAGATCGCTGGATTTTTGTTCTTCCTGGACTTTTGTTCTGATCTTCCAGCACAGGTTTCGAGATATCAGCTGTTGATTTTTTGCCCAAACGTAAGTGGCCTACGAAATTTGGCGTTATGCATAGAAAAGCAGAATCACCTCGTGACATTAAGTCAGATGGCCTAGCGAGCAAGGCGTCAGAAACATATTATTAATGGTCGTGTCTGGTTTAGAAATATTGAATTTACATTTGCAGAAATTTTTGTATTCAGGCTGACTCGCATTTATCATCTTTCAATTTTTTTTTTTTTACATTTTACAACTATATCACCTAATCTACATACATGGTGGGTCTTTGAAGTGTGTTGAAAATTTCCATGTTATAGTTTTGCTTTTCTCCTTTCCGTGATAACAATGTTCTGTATTGTCTCCCTTGGCAGCTTCTTCCGCTTCATGCCACACTCATATTATCGGGCCACTAGGTCGCCGAGAGAAGTAATATTCAGGGTTATTGTTGTATGCCGCCCAGAGTGGCACAGTCTCACAATGGTATGGAAGTCTTTTGTAGCTCTCCCCGGAAACATAAAGTCACCCCAGGGTGTCCGTCCTGCCCCATGGTCTGAACAAAGTTAGTCTGTCAGACACAGGTCAACCATTATACACAAGAGTTGTGGGTTTGCATATATATATATAGGGTCACTGATATTTGGGAAAGAGAAAGGCAAGTATGCTTGGACTGGTAATTTCTCCACTAGATCCGATATTGTTTAATACGGTTAAATAATATATCGGGCCCATTTTGGTGTGATATTTTGTCAGGCTCACCATACCAGATGAAAGTGAGTGGACACAATCTCAGGTTGAATATGTTGTGAATAGTTATCTAATTGACACTGACTTGGAAACAGGCCCTCTGCAGCATATGAAGGTGTTGAGGTTATGGACTGAAACCACAGCAACAACAGAACAGCCGGAATGCCTTGGAGATGTTTGCCATGTCACGTTATTTGGACTTTCACGGCTATCTCATGCTGGTAACTGGTTCAACATGTTCTACGTTTGGGTGAAGGACTTTGGAAGTTTGATACTACTACCAAAACTTGCACAAATCGAAAACTTCTCTTATGAGTTATAGAAAGGTCCCAGAGATCCGAAGGTCCCATTGTTAGACAAAAATAAGTGAACAAATTAGTCGGACTTTTGACATGGCTGTTCAGAAGCTATTCTTCAGTCTGAACGACTGTCTGCTCCAGTTAATTAGCTTCGTTTTTTTTTTTTACTGCATCTAGTCCGGGCCAGCATTTTCTTGTCTGGTTAACTTCCTGGAGCTGTCTTATTTTCGAGATGTGAGGCTTAAGGGTCTTCAGGCAAGAAAATTGGCAAGGCTCAACCTTGGCGCACATAATACTTGACTTGAATGTTTGATGTGAATTAAAGAAACAAGCCAGGAAGTCGAATTCACTTTGGCAAACCGCCCTTTCTCGAAAAATTCTGTGTCGATATAATCAAGATTCAGGTTTGTGATCTTTCCTTTTTTAGCACACAACAAACAAACGGTTTAGATAGAATGACATGGTGCAACATATGGTCCGTATTGTGGAAAGTCATATTGGATGTCTCATACTTGGACCGTATTACTAACATAGAGGTCCGCAAAACCATCGAACTACACAGTAAGACGTTATCGAGATTCAGATTTGTGATCTCTTTTTTTTTTAACGAATAGCAAATAAAACAGTTTGCAAAGAATGTCGCTGTAACAATATAATCTTTTTTATGCCCGTATTGTAAAGAGTCTTATTGGATATCTCATACTGTACTTGGACTGTATTACAAACGTGGAGGACAGTGAAGACGTTCTTATTGCGAAGAAGAGGAAACTGAATTGACCATGTAACAAGATCTAGTCTCCTTGCTAAAATTGTGTTATAAGGAACAGTCGAGTCGATGGTAAGCGAAAAAGAGAGGAAAAGAGATGGAAAAAGCTCGGGAAAGGGTTAAACTGTAATGGAAAAGACATTTTGTCAAAACACTTAAGATGTGACGTTTGGTTTGGTATGATTATGTCACTGTTATTTGGCTGTTACATGGATTGTTCCTCCTTCCTAATGGCTGGGAACATAGAGCCGCAGGGGACAGGTCAGAAAGAAAAAGAGAAAGGAATGAGGAAGAGGAAACGTGAAGGGAAAATAGAAAATAAAAAAGGAAGAAGAGAGGATGGGATGGGTGGGAGTAGGGGGAGAAAGAGGCTACAATGAATGGGAAGAAAAGGGGTATGCTACAAGTTCGAGTTCACCTTTGGAGACACTTCTGGGGGGGGAGGGGGGGACAAAACCTTCGTACCTGGGTACAAGAAGGTTTTCACCCCCCCCCCCTCCCCCCCCCCCCCCCCCCCCCCCCCCCCCCCCCCCCCCCCCCCCCCCCCCCCCCCCCCACAGCACATTCGTGACTGGGTACACGAAGGTGTTCCCTTCTGCAGGCTGCTTCGTTAAGTCTCCATTGTTAGCGAGCCGACATACCGTTTGTGTACATCTCGTAACCTGTAGTTTGTCGACGGTTTCAAGTGGACCCAGCGACTTAGTCTTCCTCGACGCACCATCACATCAGTTACAGTGTGAAGCATCGGTTGTGTACCTGGTAGCAACAGTCATGCCCGAACCATTCAGTTACTATTGATACTATTTGTGTCATTTGAGGCTGATGCACATAGTAAGTATCAATATGATTGTATCATTCGGTCGCAATTGACGTATTTTGGTTTGCCATCCCTTCTCTTCCTGTTTCTTTTCTGATTGTTAGTACTCGACGGTGCGGTGCTTTTTTTTCTGTATTCCACTGTACGGCTAGACTGCAAGACGCGGGCTCCAGCGATTTCTATCATTATGTGTCTGTGAGTCAGTGAATGAAGGGGGACAATTTGACATATCTCACGCCATGAGTAATGAACGCCAAGTGCTTATCTTGGGAATAGCTGTGGTGAGCGAAAATGGGTCTGGCTATTAGAGTAGCCGAGGAGAAACGCCCTTCACGAAGATTATTTTGATTAGTCATTGAATATTACAGAGGCATGGAGTGATTATGTACACAGAGAGAAACAGTGTGTGAGCTCACTTATCTGTTCCCCCATCTGCATTTATCGCATTTTGAAAGAAACTGAGGTTTTGTCTTTAGCAACTGTCCTTACACATAGGAGATAGGACAAAATTTAATGATTTTCAAAATTTACCTGTTCGGACAAGTAATCAGTGAAATAATTCCATTATATGATAGATTTACAATCTCTCTTTCATAAGGTATCCATATAATTCTCCAAAGAGCCCAAAAGTGGAGATAGGGCAATGAAGAATTGAGCTCGCGAGTGAGAGACAGAAGGATAGAATGACGCAATGTCTCCATGAGAGAGGAACAAGAAAACAAGAAGCGTGGGATAAGAAAATTGCAGGGGGGGGGGCGGAGGATGAGGGATGAGAAGTGAAAAGGGGCGAAAAGACACAGGCAGAAAGTAAAAAAACAGTAACTGACCCTTTACAGCTCAAGGTTACAACTCTGAACTCTGATATCTCAGTAAGATTGAACATTAATGAAATTTTGAACTGTTTGTATAAAGAAATAAGTACCGGCTACGGCTGAAGACCTGCATACTCTGTACCGGACAGTCTCACTGGGGCCGCTGATGTTTTGTATGTCATCAGTCCATGCATTGCTCTTGGTTTATTCCGTGGTACTTATTTGAAAACAAAACTGCTTTTGGGTTTTAAACAGCAGTGAAAGCAAACGCTGGCTATACTTGTTACATGCATGTTGATGAAAAAAATAATCTTCAGTAAGCTAGGGCAGAAAATCTTCAGAACCAAATAAACATAAAACCAATAAGTAAAAAAAAAAAAAAAATGAATCCACGTTTTAATGGACAGTCTATTATCATGGTGAAAGAAAAGCCCTCTTTTACATTTTGTTTAGGGTTCATTATGTAGATTAATAAACTTTATGGAGATGATTCTGAAAGGTCAGTGGATCGCGTACCATGAACATGTAAAAACACCGGCCCTTTGTCATTCGGTCAAGCGTGGCTAGCTGTGCTGTTGTAGACAAAGACATCTAGATTTTATAATATGAGGAAAGGCCTTCGGATATGTACACAAAGGAAATTGGTTTGTCCATTTGGCAAAGTCCGAGATTGCGAACATAAAGTGTATGAGCTTTGACAGGACGGTAAGTCCAGTGAGCGAACTATGGATGATGCTACCCTCGGTGTGCTGTTGCCTATGTTTAGTCTCACATCTGTCAGCAAGACTGGTCCATGATCGATATCACAGTGTTTGAAACAGTGAAAAGGCACTAAGGTTTAGTCGACCAGTATATGTATGTTAAACCGTGGCATGGATGCAAAGATTCACTTGCATTATTATCTTAGTCCCCAGTTTTGTGTGATTAGTATTACCGTTATTGGCAGATTTGTGTTCTGTTGAGATCGGTGACAACATAAGGAATGATTTGTACGTTTTTTCTGCTGTCCGTGGTTAAACAAATGGTTTATCAATTCACAATAATTCAATAATTCTTAGTTGGTTTAGGGCTTGATTGGCTGGTTGGTAGGCTAGCTATGTCACCGTGCAAAGAGATGGTCGATTTGATGCTTATTTGGTTTGCTGAATTTAATAAGTACGCCGTCATCGTGATCATCACTAGTCGTCATTATCATTACATTAAAGCTTAGGACGAAAGATTTCCCTCCATTTTTTATTTTCAGCCGTGACGCAAATTAAAATTAATCACTTATTTCCACTCGTGCTTTGGAACACACGCTTTTCTGTCTTTTTAAAGTTGTCTGAATTAACCATCAGAGTTTTTATTATTAAAAAACAAAACTGTTCGCGGCCATATGGCCGAGTGATATAGTTAGTCTAACGCCCAATCTCATGGTTTTTCCGCGGAGCTGTTTCAGTCGCCTCGCTCGCCTTGATCGTTGATGATGAGAAATTGTGTTTGGCTATGTCATTAAATATTCGTGTCAATCTATGGTATTGCTCCAACGTGCAGCCATATGACTCTGACTCACCTGTAATGGATACTTCGCTATTGTGGAAAGCAGGATATCATATACTATAGAAGGCACTCATATAAATTATTGGCTGTGTCCGAATTTTTCAGTCATCGCATTTACATGCTTTGACAAGTACACTGTGCAAATACAATAGGCCATGTAGCATTTTCCTACTTGTTTCTCTAAAATAAAATTGGCATCCTGTTATTTTACCTTCCTTCATTATTGACAATTCCTGAAACAGGAAGCAAAACAGGATTAACAAAAACACTCAGCACACCTGGCTAAGGCGTGATGGTCGAACATGTATCACCTGGGGGAAATGAAACACAGCATGGTCGAAAGAGCAGAAAAAAAGAAAGCTTTTTTGTTGTGGTTTTACTTTCTCTGAATGTATTAATTATTAAATTATTAATTTATTAATTATTAAATTAATTTTGATTTTTAAAACTGATTATTAAATAATAATTGTTTTATTGTTGTTTTTTTTTAACATAAGTTGATAAATCTTTTAGTGATCAATACCATGTGTATGCATGTAGATAATAATCTTTTTCCCATAACAGCCTTTAAAACAAACAATGACTTGTCCTTAATTAGAATTGAATCTCCATCACATACATTATCCTCATGGTGGTGTTATCTATGCTGATATAATGGTGTGTTTTGAAAAAAAACTTTTTCCTTGAAATTGTTTTCTCATCAAAAGGAACTTTTGAGTATTTGAACCCATTTCTAACTGCGTACATGTATCAACTATGCTTTCTTGTACACAGGTGGTGGATAGAATGTATGTTACCGTGTGTGTCTTACACACCCACACATCCTTGTTCTGTGATCTTGTTGACGGTCCATAGCACCTCTTCATTGTCGTCTTTCTCGGAAAATGACACGCCATTCTACGACTCTTATGGGTATAGCATAGTCTGATGTGATGTTACAGGATCTAGACAGATCAGTCTTAAAAACTTGCTTTGTCATTGCTGCAAATGTCCGTCCTGTATCTGTTGCAGATCTAATTTTTGTAGCATTAATGTCGCCATGCTTTTTCACAGTAGGTTTACATTAATTGCATCAATTATATTTACCCCCCCCCCCCAACATTTCTCTCTTTCATTTTTTTTTTTTTTTTTTTCTGTTTTGCTCTTTCTGTTTTTTCTCCCTTCTCCTCCCTCCATTGCTGTATCTTATGTCTTTGTAATAATGACATATTTGTGTCCTTTTTTTGTTTTTTCTCTCTCTCATTTTTTTCTTTACTGCACAAGCTCTCTTTTATCTGTTCATTTTTTCTTTTCTTTTTTCTTCATTTTTGTTTGTTTGTTTGTTGTTTTGTTTTGTCTGAGGCAACCTCTTCTTCACTTCTTTCTTCCTTCTTTTTCCTTCTTTTTGGATATCGCTTTCCATGTCTCTACTTTAATTTTCTTATTCCACCCCCACCCCCCTCACCTTCCCTCATTTCATCGTCTCCTCTGTATCCTTCTCTATATCCATATTCTCTCCTCTCTTTCTCCTTTTTCACACCCCCCCCCCCTTATCTGCCGATCCAAGCCCTCTCTTCTTCTTCTTCTCTCTCTCTCTCTCTCTCTCTCACTCACACACACACACACACACACACACAAGCATGCAACCTGACCTTCACGATGACAGCACAGTAACATGCATTATCTCACAAACAAACTGCACCAGCTTGTGTTGTCATTTGGTGTCACTGTACCCTATCTCTGTACATCTGACCACACACAAACATCATTGTATGTGCATTGTGTACTATATTATTATTATTATTATTGTGTTTGTTCTGACGGCCTGCTCTTCTGTATATTATACACCCATTATGTCAGTGCAGATCACAATCTCTCCCTCTCTTTTGCTCTCAACATCCGAATCTTTGCCTCTCTCTTTCTCTCTTCCCCTTTCTCTCACCCCCCCCCCCCTCTCTCTCTCTCTCTCTCTCTCTCTCTCTCTTTCTTATCTCTTTCTTATTATACCATTCTGCATCAGTTTTCCTCTCTTTAGCTCTCTTTCTGCATACCTTCCTTTTCTTCTGTTTGCCTCTGGACATAATTATTTCTTTTTCCTTTTTTAATGCTCTAGGTCTCTCCCTGTTCTGTACTTTCAACATCCCTCCCCTCCCTCCCCCTCCCCCAACCCCCCTCCAAACTGACCATGATTAAGGAAAAACATCTCTTTTCCACACTAACTTTGTTTTCCAGAGATCAGATTATTCATATAATTGGCTGGCAAAATGTCAGGTACATCCAGTGTTTACAACATGAGCTGGCATGCCCATGTACTCAAGACTGTGCATACTACATTTATAGAGTTCTTTGCAAGCAAGTGGGATTTATTGCAATATTATTGCAGTTTAATTGGAGATCTTTGCAAACAAAACTGGCATAAAATATCATCTTATTTTTGTGTTTTCTTTTTTGTTTATTCTTTGCCGTGGGAGAGAGGGGATAGGGAGGTCTTCCACAGAACTTGTTTTTGTCAAATCCTTTTGGCTTTATTTTGAATGAGACATGAAATATACCGAAAGAAGTCTCATTGCATGTTAGGATCGGACTAATCGAGAACGTTATAGAAATACATTTCTATCACCAGTGAGTCTTTTAGTTCTCGCGTTATTCGTGATATATATATATTTTTTTTTTTTTTGCATGTGACTCACACTGTTAGTATCTTGCTTGTTTTCTGCATCTTATCAGCTGTGAGTGGAATTATTTAGCTCAAATGAAGTTTATTTACCGTTATCTTATCTTATCTCATGTTTTCTTATCTTGTTCTTTGCAGGCAAGTAGAAAGGTTCAATTCTATTTATATAATTATATGCTTTATTATTATTATCTTTCTCAAGGAGCTTTACCCAAATCCATCGTCTGTTTGTTCCTTGCATAGAAATACCTGATTTCAGTAACAATTTGTGGATTTTTTGTTCTTTGCAGACAGACCAGCAGCTGGAGCAGGTTGGCTGTCCTGGCTTGAAGGCTGAAGTGTGCAGTGTGACAGTGTGTAGTGACAGTGTGTAGTGACTGCGTGCAGTGTGAAGACAGCCAGTAGGTGCCCTGAAAATGGCAGGCTGGGTGTGTCAGACCAAGAAACTCCTGGTCTCAGCCATTTCATCCCTGGCCGGGGAGCTGGAGCAAACTGTGCAGGACTTCAATGGTGGGTAGTAACAGTACTAATGATAGAGAGTATTTACACACTAACATTTGTCTTGCACCTAGAGCAAATGAGGCGGAAGTCGCACCGGGTGAGTTCAAGTCACAGCCGTTTTTGACCGTTTTTTACTATTTTCTGACTATGGTACCAAAATATTTCTTTTTTCAGATTAAAAAAGGTTAAATTGTCATTTTGTGAAAAGAAAAAAAAAAAAAATAAGATTACTATCTTAGTCGGAAAGTAGTTAAGAACAACTGAAAACAAGCGTATAGCTTCATTGCCTGGCGCGACTTCCGACTCATTTGCCTTAGTCGCAAGACATATATTCCCCAAAACATTGGTCAAGCTGTAAGTGCTTTACAGTCCTTTATTGGTTATCCCATGGTTATGAGACTCACTTGGGTCTGTACAGTGATAGTATTCCATTCTCTCTCTCTCTCTCTCTCTCTCTCTCAAGCATATAAACAGACACACTCACTCCTTTCTCTCCTTCTCTCCCTCATCTTATTTACAGTCTTGTTACCTCTTTTTGTAATCCGTGTATGTCACTCATGTCAGCTTCATCTCTCGCTGTCTCTTCCTCTTCTGCTTTCTCTTAAATCTCTTTATCTCCATTTTTCAATCTCTCTTTTGCTCTCTTAATTTTTTTTGTATCCATCATCTTCCTCACTCTCCATCTATCTTTCTCTCTTGCTCCCACCTTTCTTTCCTCCTCTTTTTTGTGTCTAATCTCTCTCCTGTCCTCATCTTTTTTTTTTTCTCTCTCAAATGGCTCCCTCTCTAATCTCTTTATCTTCATTTCTTTCTCTCTACTCTCTCTCTATCTGCTCTCTGTCTATCAAGTTTCTTTGTCTTCCGTATCCTTGTATAATGCTATTCTCTCCCACTGACCTTTTCCTCTTCTGTTAGCTGTCCCTCTCTCTCACTGTCCAGTCTTCTTCATTCTCTTCCTTTCTCTTCCAATCACTTTGCTGTAATCTGTTCCTGTAAACTTTAGAAGACCCTGATGTGTCCATTTTAATTAATTATTTTAGTGTGTCCACACTGTTGCAATATTAAAGACCAAAAATGTTGTTGTCCTCATGTTCAAATATAAGATCATTTTAGTTTATTATAGCTCTGTGTATCAACTTTTAAAATCAATCTGAAGAATTGATACGTTAGAAATTAAAGAGATTAAGGAACTCACAAATTTTTCAAGCCAGCTTGAATAAGGTAACTGCCTTCAGATGGTTGAAAGATGTATAGAACGTAACCCAGGCTTGAAGACCATAGCCATCTCTGCAAGGCTTCAGCATGGTCATATTTGCTGCCATGTCTGTATATGAAAGCCAAATCAGTCATTGAAGGCCAAATATTTAGTTTGTTAACGACACCTACAGAAAATACAGCAGTTCTGTTTGGGTTGAGGAAACTGAGATGAATGTTATTCATAGATTTTAGTTGTTTTTGTTTAGTTGTCATAGGCAAACGAGACGGATAAAATGAGTCGGATAAAGCAGCCAATCTCTTTGCCTTAGTCATCAGGGTAAAATTTCTGTGAATTTATTTTTGTACTTTAAGTAGTAAACTGTGTGGTGGGTAGCTGTGTGTGTAAACATATGCACATACTTATAATAAATAAGATGTATTTAATATTTCAGATCCACATATCATCAGGTGCATGGTGAACTCAGCTGTCCACCAAGTTCATGTCATTTGCAAATTTAAATAAAACTAAACATTTTTAGAAAACCCCTGAGGGAAAATAAAAACATTTATCCTTTCAGTCCAGATTTCGATATCTTGGCACATGGTGCGTTTTATTCTGCCACAGCTATGTATTCACAGATGTGTTTATTACTAAAATGTATCGGTTGCAAACAGTAACACTAAATTCAATTCATACTTTTTCTTCTGAACTCTTCGAACTCTCTGCACAGTTAAACACTGCCATATATTTTCAAAAGGACTAGTATATTCTTATTTCATATTCACGTTATCAAGGTATAAGTCATCCTGCTCATTGTTCATCTTACTTATGTCCCTGCAGATGCTGTCCACAACTTTAGTACATCAAGGGCAGAGAGGATCTCCAAGACTGAGAAAGATGCAGATGAAGATGCTGAGATGGATGTGGTGGAAGACGACCAAGACTTCAGTCAACTTCCAGCTGCTGACCACCTTCCGATGGACTTAGACTGCCCAGACCAAGCTTTTGGCGGACGGCGGCACCAAGTGGCCACCACCAGACAGCCAGAGCGGACACAAGTCTCGGCAACTCTCAACTCCAGGCTGTCACAGTCTTCCCCGTCCTTGACCTCGGCCAGACCATCTCGGGATGCCAAGTTCTTGGTGCACTCACACATTGTGTCTTCCTCCACTTACACGTATCGCTCACTGCCCAGGAAATCACCGAGTCTTTCAGCTTTATCTCAGTCTTCTCCATGTCTGATCCACTCCACTGGGTCAGTGAGGAAATCAAAGAAATCCTGTGTCAATACTCACTCTCAGTCGTACTCTCAGAGAAGCTCAGCTGGTCATCATCAAAGTCCTCAGTATGAGTCCAACTCTGACAGACAAGATAATATGCTACAAATCAGATCCGGAGTTGCCCACGTCCAAACTTGCCATAGAGTTCCAGTGCAGCAGAAAATTAACCACAGCCTAGGTTACAAACGGCCGGGGAAAGTCATTCGTGCAGCCACAGCAGCATCACATAATCCTGAAGATATAACCGGCTACTTGGACTATCCAGACTTTGGAGATGATACATCAGAGGGAAGCCCAGCTCAGAGAGAGATAGAAGGAAAAGACATCAATGAGGAAGCTGACATGGATGGTGTTCAAAATGACCAACAGCTGATGATAAGGGCATCTTCTCCAGTGCTTGTGGAAAGAGAACAGAGATATCGCATCTGGAGTGGCCTGGCTCCGCTGACCCGTATTCTCTCCTTTGCATTTGCCCAGGTGGCTAACATGGTGCTCATGTTGACAGAGGATGTGCAGAACAACAGGGAACAGAACACTGCTACACGTGAGATTCTTTCCATCACTTACCCATCTGGTCATAACAATACTCAGAGACACACAGAAGTCACAGCCTTAGAAATACAAGGCAGATTCTCACCAGTGAAAGAAACAGAAGACAATAGCGATGATAATTACATGGACAGAGATTACGAAACCGTCATAACTCGGTCCACTCTGGTGCGATCTCCCTATTCCACTGACAGTTTTGAAATTATTGAATCCTCATGCTTTGATGAAATGTGTGATTCTGTTACTGATGGTTACGGTTTTGAGAAAATTCCTTATGCTGGTCAGATGGAGACGTCATCATATGTGGAGACTCAGATTGTTAGAGAGAATGTCTCAGTGTCCAGGGGATTTCTCGACAGGATTACTGACATGTCATCAAGTGCTGAATTTGTGAATTTTGATTTTAGAGACCTCATCTCCAACCGTCATTCTAACAAACTCAACCCTGTCACTGTAGAAAGGATGTCAGAGTCTTCCACCCAGGGAATGTCTGAAGATGACATGTGTCAGAGTTTCTATGTCATTTGTGAGAAAGTCCCTGACATGTATGTCAATGACACAAAAAATGATGACAATGGATGGGTTTCTGAGGACAAGAACAGTCTGGAAGTTGTTGATGATGATGACGATGAAAGTGTGTCGTTCACAATTATTTCCTCAGAGAATGATGAAGAAGACTTTCAGTTCTATTGAAGTTGGACATTGTTAGTGATCAGTTTGTGTTGGAGTGCTGAGTTCAGTCATTGTAATGTTATAACCATCTTCTCATGACACCCTTGCCATGTAACACAAGTGGTCAATAATTATAATACAGTTTACCTAGTCTAAATGTCTTACGGTTTTGGTATTCTTTCGAACACCTGCTTGTGTGAATGTGCTGCCTGGTCTTTGTTTCCTGTTTTGTTCAATTTTTAGTCTTTTTAAATTTTTGTTTTTTTTGTTTGTTTGTTTCAATTGTTTGTTTGTTTTTTGAATAGTTAAGAAATAAAAGACCTGATCGTATGGAGGTCCCCTTGTGGCTGTATGATTTGAATCTGGCCACATGAACTGACCTACTGGTCACATTGTAATCCCCTGATTGCATCGGAGCTCATTAGCTTGCTCTCTCTAAGAGACGTCTGAAATTTGATAGTGCCAGCTGGCAATTGCAACTGTATTCATTCAATGTCTCAACAGCTATGGTATGCCAGGACCCCCCCCCAAAAAAAATTGGTTGTCATAAATGATATGGATTTTAAAGACAAAAATGCACCAAGTGTCAGCATAAAATGCCTCTAAAAAAAAAAGAATACATGTGTACCAACTACCATACATATTCATAAATCAAAAGCAGATTATGCATAACAACATTCATAACATAAAAGTCATTTTGAGTTTGTACACATTTCGCTGCGTTTTGAATGTTCAAACAAGACAAAAGCATTTTATGTACATTGATATGAGATACAACATGATGAAATCAGGCACTTGTCAAACTGAATTTTTCTTCCTCACCAATCCCTTCCATGTCAATCTAAAAATGCATTTCAGAGTTCACTTCACTGAAATAGATCTGGTAAAAGCCCAAAAATTATAATTTAGTGGCATGATCTGACAAGGATTAATAAGGATTTAAAATAGTGATCCGCCATTTTCTCAATAAATTCGGCTGCAGCAACAGGTCACCTCCATCATCTTTAACTGTCAATATCTCAATTTCTTTTTAAGACAGAATAATCATTTTTCACACACTGAAAGGGAAATGAATAATCTTTACAGCGATACCAATAACTCCTTATCATGAGCTCAGTTTTCTGTAGCCTTATCTCCATTTTTCACATTTTAAGAAAATTAATGTTGTGTTTAGAAACTGTTTTTGTATATAGGATATTTGTATATAGGATATTGGACAAAATGATTTTCAAAACATAACTGTTTGGGCAAGTGATCAGTGAAATGACTACAATATATGATAGATTTATTATCCCTTTGTCACATGACATATATATCTCCAAATCGCCCAAAGTGGATAGGACAAGGAAGAACTGAGCTCGTCATTGCTTCAAATTTGACGAGAACCTGATTTTGAATGTCATGCAAGGCCAAGATGTAGCCTACAAGTATGACATTAATTAAGTGTAGAATTGATTCCGACAGAAAAAGAAACACTCATGCAACTGAAAAAATTGTTTTCAAAACATATACATATACTCATGTCATATGTGGAAAGGTCAAGGGAAGAGAAGATGAGGATGGCAACGAGTGAAACACATTGACTTTCTTAACAGATACGCCACCAAGAATGAAATGGGCAATAAGGAGATGATAAGGAGAACTGACAACAGAAGGGTCTGGCAAGCCATGGTTGTCAATTGACCAGACCTGACACCTAAAGAAATAACTCATGTCATCTTAGCATCATCATGATCATCATCGTTGTCATTTAATGGGAATGTCTTGGTACACTAGTTGTACATAAACTGAACTCAATAACAACTCAATACATGTACATGTATACAAAAACATAATAAAACACAATTAAAGAAAAATTCCTAAGATAGAAATTGATAGAAATATTTTGAATGCCAAACGTTTTACCCAGATTGGCTTTCATGAGGGCAATAAAGAAGAAAGTGTCTATAGACATCATCATCATCCTAACATCATTTTATAAAATAGAAAAAGATTGTCCAACCAGCAACTAATCAAACGATTAAAAAAAAAGCAAGTAACATATATTAATATATATACATATATGTATATATCTATATATCTATATCTACCTATCTATATCTATCTATCTATCTATCTATCTATCTATCTATCTATCTATCTATCTATCTATCTATCTATCTATCTA
>JBCAUA010605772.1:0-16123 GCA_038406235.1 Peronia verruculata
CTCAGGCCTACTCTTCCATCGATTTTCAACTGCCAAGGGTTCTTTAACGTGGGTAACGTACACACGGGACCTCCGAAGTATATTCGCCTTTATCCGAGAAGGCTAGACGTCGGGCTTTCCTACCCACAGGAAGTCAGGGACCGTTGAGTCAGTGAAAAAAATACGGGTTTTCGATCTTCGTGTCCTGTCATCGGCCGATGCAGAGCCCGCGAGTCGATCTCGGCCGCTCCATGAGCAGACGCCATACACATTGAGCCACTGCGTCCCCAGTGGTTACAGGCTCGATGCTCCACGCTTTACAAAGCAACTATGGGCGTGATACGGGATTGCTGCACCATGAATATTTGGTGATGACGTAAGGAGTGATCCAATACCATACTGCATTGTTTTCAGATACAGGGATATGGTTCTATTTTCTATATGTCATCAACTCGACCACAAAACTGCACTACTCGCTCTCCATGGATATTAAAGACTATAATTCTCCTCTACTGGTAGCATCAAAGAAACTACAACTGCCACCGTCGAGATCTGAGGAAAACGATTTGCTGTGCAGTCCCTCTAATTAAGTCCTCGGTCATTCCAAGATTGCCAAAGGCTGGGGATTCAAACGTTATGATTGTGTCTTTACTACTGGGCCATATGATAGCCGTAGCAAAATTTTTAATGACAGACTTTCTAAAAACGATCGCCCCAACTGAATATTATCATCAGTTTCCCACTATACAAAAAAAGGGGGGGGGGGGAAGTAAAGTTCACGTTTACCGTTATCAAATATGAGCCATATCCCGACAGGGAACTGGAAGTCTGATTTAAAAAAAAAAAAAAAAACTTACGTTTAATTCCTCTTCACAATTTCACACTAATAAAGTAATATACGGGTGCGCAACAGCGGTAAAAGCTGTTGTCCACAACGTTATACAAGAACAGACCCTGTCACAAAAGAACTTTATCAATGACCCACCTGGCGTCTGATTACAGGCACATACAATCATTTTAATTACCCATGCCATTGTCAGAAATCAGTGCCCCTTATCTCATTCAGAAGCTTCATTTTCACCTCTAAGCTTTCATACACAAGACCAATATCTCCTCTCTTGTCGCTATTGAATAACAAGCACCGTGCTTTATTATTTCCTCGTCAAAAACTTCTGGCCCCTTTCCAGCCCACATCTCCTCTGCAAATGTTTACTATTCATTCTCAAATCTGCACTTCATAGACACAGGTGTAGTAAACAATTTGTCACAATTTGATTTGCCAAACGCATTAAATTTTGAGATGTACTGCTATCTGATGGAGATGAATGAGCTCTAACTTGCCACTTGGAAGCAGATCCGCCTTCTTTCAATGAGCATATAATCTCAGTTTATAATGTTTGAGTTGAAATCAGTAAATCTGAAGTCATTATCTACACCTGTTACTGCCGTGCAATTTGAATGGTTTATATAACTGGAAACAAAAACAGCCAAAAAATGAACTGTGTAAAAAAACGGATATGCTTATAATACCATGTTGAATTATTGCCGCAGGTGAAGGGCTATAAATCTAGATTATTCAAACACCTGACATTGTAATGTCCCTTTAGGCAAGCGCTTTGAGATGCAATAGAAATCTACTGGCGTTACACACGTGATAATTCCATCCATTTTTTATCGTCCCTTTCACACGAGGACTGATAACGATTTCGCAATCACACGAAAAAAGAGTTGTCCTCCCCCTTCCCTCTCTCCCCCCCCCCCCCGGCATTTCTTTCTTTAACCCCTCCCTGCCCCCAAAAAATCGACATTTTCTCTGTTTTCAAAGCTAAACAAGCTGTTTCTGAAGTCCCACAGTTATGATGGCATATCAATAGGGAATAAGCACTAGATAATATGTTATCTTATGTCTCATATCCATTATTATTTTTCCGTGCTGCCGAGAGTTCTGATACATAATCTGCATTTGTCACCTCGGTTTTTATGATCTGTAGCACTTTAAAATAATCCTTGTGCACTCTCACAGCTGAGGCTAGGATTGAATCTTTCATTAACGTGCAGACGCAAATAATGCATGGGATAGGACCAATTGTAGCAATTGTAGGGACGGCGGGAGGATTGGGGAGGGCGGGGGGTGAAGGAGTTCACTGGCTAAAACTACGCCAGCTACTGGGAGGAAAATACCTTCCAAAATCTGATTCCCGTGCTTAACCACTACATCACAACAAGAAATTAACTTTCAAAAGGCTGGTGTGGGATATAGAGGAGTGTGTGTGTGTAGGGGGGGGGGGGGGGAATTGACAACCAGCGTGAAATAATTATATATGCCAGTAAATCTGTCTGGGATCAATGCCGAATTAGTGCCCCTTATTGCAAGTGATAATGATGGAATCCCTATTCCCTCCATACACACACCCACAAAGCAGCTTCCAGACATTTTTATGGCCAACTAATCTGCCTTGGCGACAGACAAGACCTTAACAGTGTTTAGCGGGTATACGAGCTGCACTACATGGAGAACGGGAAGGTACGGAGAAATCAATCCAGCGTGCTCTACCCAGTCCAAAGGTATACAATATAGATATACAAGTACATGTATTATTATGTCTATGATTCAGTCAGCGTTCTCTCCCGACAGGAATGCAGCTGCTCTGAAGATGAACGCGTGTCTTCAACCATCGCCGTATAACATAAAGGAAGACGTCATTTTTGCTTGTGAAATGGTTGATGTAAATTATTTTATCCAAAGATCCCACACAACAGGTACAATACCGACCAAAACAAAACAAAACAAATCAAAAATGCTTGATTCATTCTTATGTTGAAAACTTCAGAACACAAAATTGTTTTCGGTCTATTGATTACATTCAACTGGCGCCCTCTCCCCCTTTTAACTATAATCTTAAAAGCTGACCACCCAGATAATCACCCGCGGGTGGTTGAAAGACGAAATTAGAAAATATCGTCAGGTTTACTATTTTCTTGTTCTTGCTGTTGTTGTTCTAGAACAATCTCAAAAATAAGTTTTGACTTGTGGTTCCGGTGTCTTCCGTTTGCCTTACGGTCATCGCTTTAGATGTACCTTCAAATTTATGGATATATATCTTCGGAGTGTCTATTTGGGCCCAGTTATTGCAATGAGGAAGCAAGGGCAAATAAAAAAGTTGCATCATATAGTAAAGGCGAAACAATTTTGTACTGGCTGGCACATGGGAGCGTCTGTTCGCAGTTTTTTTTTTTCGGGGGGAGGGGGGGGGTTGGGGGCGGGGTGCAGCCCCCCCTCCCCCCGACACTTTACATAAATAACTGAATACAGTAACTTTCCGACGCACGGACAGAGCCAAAGAGGTGCTTCAATAGGCCCAGATAGACTCCAGATCTAGCTAGCCCAACAGACCCAAATAAACGGCGCCTATATATATATAGCCTATATTTTTATTGTTCGAGCAATATTTAAAAACTACAACAACAAAATAGTAATGCGCGAGAGTTCCTTTGGATTATACGAACTGACGCCACAGAGGATAAGTCGTGTAATTTAGTGGTAAATTTGGGTGATTTTATAAATGACGACAGATCAAAGGCAAGTTAATTACCGGCTAAAAATAAAGGAGACCACACACACAAACACACACACACACAATGTTCCTTTACAGTAGAGTTTTATGCCTCTCTGTAATTCAGTTAACTTCATTTCCTCGCTACAGATCCAAGTAACAATAAAGTAACGTAAAGCATATGGATTGCTTTTATTTAAACACTAGCACGTTGTCAGATTGCTGTTATTATCCCCAGAGTAGTTTGGAATGCAGGCGTATGATCACGTTGTGTTTGATGACGATAATATGAGAGAACCTTCAACACGTAATATTTTACTTTATTATAAACGGAGCTGCATCTTTACCCCAAATCTTCCCGTCTGTCTTTATGTTTCGGTAAGTGGCCTGCCATCCCCAGTACATTCACTCATGATGGCACAAACATGTACCAGAGTACAGAGGACTATCCATGGGCTAATCTTTCTGTGGGTGCAAAAACTAAGCAAATTATAACGCCATATTTTCCTTGAGCTTTTGTGACATGGAGCTATGTGTCTGTTTATTATATTATATTACTTCTAAAACTTCATCTGAAATAGTGTAGCAAAAACATAATCTGCCCTTCATCTGAAACGGTCTTGCATAAAACATATACTGCAAAGTTAAATAATTTGTGCTTGCAATGATCCAATAAAGAGGACAGTTAAATCCACTTTTTATGAACAAAGTCATGGACTTCGAGAAAAAATCGTAAATTTGTATAACTCCATGCTCAATTTCAGGCGGGAACAATATCATTTCACAGATAAAAATCTATATGCTAAGACTTTATATATACATGTACCCTGTATATACATACATTTGCACTCCACTAGTTCCAGAAACGAATTCCTAGACAGCTATTAATGTCACACTAATCTTTGTCATCGTTCAGCAAGATGTGATTTTGAAGAGGCACAATTTATTCACAAAAGAAAGGACCAACTTATCCAAGGAGCAAACTCTCCATTTCTCTAATATCAATCACAACTCTGACAAAATGGGGTAGGAGAGCATGGCATTATTAGTTGGAATCAGTTGTTGGGGTTAAAATGCAGATGGAGTTGCAAATATGGACATTTTATAAAATAACAATGAAAAATAAATAAATAAATAGATAAAATCAAACACGATTTTTAAAAAAAATCCTCGTAACAACCAAATTATCGGATTCTTCAAGATTCAAATGACGATTACCTTCGGCTAAGAAAATTCAAGTACGTCTTGCTGACGATAACTGAACAAACTTGCCTGATTGATTTTAAAGAAAAAAATAAATTCATAGTCAACTAGAACTAATTTGTGTGAAATTTGTATAATTCCTCTCATTTTTCTGCCGTGCTCTACTGAGATCTGTAAAAGTTACATCAGTGCTGGTACCAAGAGAGTTTTGCCAGAATTACTTCTTTTTTTTAAATATGTATGAATTCTGTATGATTCTCTCATTCATTATCCAGACACATCAACGGGGAATTCACAGAAACAAGGCCAATACATTCACTTGATACCCTAGTACAGTTAGTAACATCATGGTAAAAGCTATGTAGCACATAAAGAGACAACGTTCAGTTGCCGACTGAAACAAGCAAACAAATAAATAAATACACAAATCAATCTTTTTTCTTAACTTCTTGTAGCTGTGCTGATATTCTTAATTTGAGTGGTTAGTATGGCCTGTGATAAAAATGAAACAGCTCCTGGGTACAGTGACCTGTGGTTCTCAGGTGCTGAGAATGTGACAGTATTATGCATGGCAGTCTTAAATGTGACCACAGATGATGAACCCCCAACATCCATAGTGGAAATCATCTTTAAGTGTTTCGTCATTCCCCTGATCTCCGTGCTAGGCATCGTGGGCAATGCATTCAACATCGTAGTGCTGAGGAGACACGGACTGAATAACAGCACCAATCTGCTTCTCCTGTCCATGTCGCTCATGGATCTCTTGCAGGTTCTGACCACACCCATTCGACGCAGTACCTGCCTTGTGTCCCGTTACCATCCAGCCGCTGCAATGACCATCACAGCCATAGACAGAGCCTTTCTAGCCGTGCCCAACCGAGTCGTGGGGATCATTTCAGCATCACATATTGCTCTTATTTCCATTGAAAGACTAGTCGCTGTTTATTTCCCATTTCGGGTGCATCATATTTTCTCATGTTTCAACACCAAGATCTATCTGGCAGTGACATACATTTTCTGGATCTCACTGTGTTCGCCATTCTTATTTCTCTTCAAATTCTCATGGAAATACGATGACAAATCTCAGCAGATGGTGGGCCACACTGTGTACTCCCAGTTTTTCACAGATAACTTCAACAACATCAATGTCTACAACTCAATGATCATCAGCAATGTACGAGGTCCTGTCCTTGTGATAATAGTCCTCTTCTGTTCCATCAGCACTGGCATCCGATTGTTTCAAGCCAGCAAAACACGGGCAGTGATCTCATCCAAAAGGACTGGCGTGGACTTCAGAGTAGTGAGGATGTTGCTGGTTGTTTCCTCAGTTTATCTTTTGATTGGCATACCTGTTTCGATGGCGTACCTGTATTTCTACATCTTTCCCCAAGCTATGACAGCCGGGTCAACTATGAGCAAGCTCTATAACATACTCAATTCCTATGTGAGTGATCTCTATACCCTGAATGCATCAGTTAATTTTATCATTTATGTCACAATGTCCAGTAAATTTCTCAAAACATGGACAGCTGTTCTGAAATGCCAACCCTGAAGTTTAAAAGTTCCCAACAACAGTTTGTGTCATTTCAATAAACAAAAATATAAAAAATTGAGTAGTTTGAATAGCATCATACAATAGGAGGAAACAGATCCATTTTTCTGAATGACCTGTTATGTTCACTGAAACTGGTGTGCAAAGCTTTCATCTGACCAAGCTGAATCAATTTCCTCAGGATCTGGTACTACATATTGTTAAAGCCAAAAGTAATTTTAAATATGGAGATTCCAGTCTTATGCCTCACCATTGCATGGAGTTGACATTATCATTTTTGATGTAAAGAAATATTTTATCTTTTAAAAATCAAATTTAAAATAAAAAAAACTTGCAATCTGACTTTCAAGGGATTTGTCTATTGCATTTTGATGCTAAAGAGCTTAGCAGACCCATGTCTGATAAGTTCTGAAACAAATTTTATTTTACAATATCCCAACATCTCCATTTAAAAAAAAGAAAAGAAAAAAAAAAGCAAAAAAAAAAAAAGCCTTTTGTTTTTATTTGTTTTCTCTAGTATTTCTTTGCCTAACAGGAAGGGGGAGGAGCAAACAAAATTCAGACTGCAAAACTTGAAGCAGGAGATGCAATCAAAGATGATTAACTTTTTGTCCTGTCCTACATTCCTAAAGCAGAACTTTCAACTCTTATGCAGGCTATTATAAAACTAGATCTATGTACATCTGAACCTCTAGACATCCACATACCGTAACTTGCAGAGCCGTAGCAGTGGCCAGAGGCAGGCACACTGTCATAGCAAATGCACTGGTAAGGCCTATCCATCCATATAATACAACATTTCAACAAGTGACAGTAATTAGGAAACTTCTAGAGGAAATGTTACAAGATGAAGCCAACAAAATAATGAAAATAACGCCAGGATTTGTAAAAAAATATCTAAAATATGGGAAATTCTGTTGTCTTCGGAAAAGGCAGGAACCAGGCTGAATCAACCAAAGCAAGACAGAAAGCACTTCTGTGAGAAGTGCACAGATTTAGATTAACATTTGATTCATTGTTGATGATCTGATCATAGTCTAGTGGTATTCACTATGACTCAGTCCTTGTCAGAACTGAAAGGTGTGAGCGGGGTATAGTATGCAAACTCAGGACTAATGGGATCGACCTACCCACTGTTAACCCAGACCCTCTTATGCATGAAGGAACATGCTGAAGAATATGGTTAGAATGTGACAAATTACTACACTATCATGTGCAAGACTGTCATAGGTCTCTAACATACCCAGTAATGAAATCAAAATTCCCCCCCCCCCTTCTACCTCTGAGCAGAATAAACTATGTCTTATTTCATATTCATGTCATTTTTGCATGACATGCAGTGTGCAATGTGTGAACACTGCCCTTAGTCAGCTGGAGACTTTGCAAATGGACTTGCCTGACTGAAAGTGCAATGCCTGCATCTGAATAAAGGTGGCCTGTCAATAATATAGGAATTCCTGCAACTGCCAGACAAGTGGCACCTCTTCTTAAAACATAAAAGAATCAGAGGCTACTTGTAGGAATGGTTTTCCCATTACTGTCAGAGAAATTTCATAATAATGAAAATAAGAAATAATGAGTACATAGCAGCATGAAGCGCAAAAACCTCTTACCTTTGCAACTTCTATGCACTTCATAAAGACATCAATTTCCTGACTGCATGCTCCATGACTGAAGTCTGTTCTCTTCCAGCAGTCCATCATCCGACTCATCTCATTCACACATGGTGCAGCTGAGACAGATAAGAGTATCATGTAAGACAATTTTCGATACACTTGAGAAATAATGCATATAAATCTTGTGTGTTTCCATTTTTCTTCATTGTAACATGAACTCTATGTAACAGAAACCTTCCATAAGGTCTGAACTATAGTTCCAACAAATTACCTGACTTACCATGAAAACACTGACATAAAGAGATCAAAATAAAATCACTTTACACTGTCCTATTGTAATTATAATACAAAATTAGACAGTTTTCAAACAATGTTTGAGGCTGTGGAAAGTCATGCAGAATGATACAAGTATTAGCTGTAGTTAACAATTTTTGTAAAATTCATCTACAATAACACAAATGTCACTATCACTTAAAAAAAAAAAAAAATGATCTATAGAAGCAGATAGTGAATGTGCATTGAAGTATGGTGATAGTACAGGAAAAATACTTACATCTGTCTTGTGGTTGTCTAGAATTGATCTCGTCTTTTAAAGCAGGAATTCTGACAACCTTATATTTATAGCCATAATTCTTGTAGTTTGTGAATTTCTTGATTGACCAAGTTTTATGCGCCACCTCAGTCAGTTTCATTTTGGACTTTTTAGCTGCAAATAACAAGAAATATGAGAGAATAGATAAATGTTAAAGGTTGAGATGTCTGTCTCTGTCAGTCTGGTTCTCATTTTTGATATATATCTCTCATTATCACATGAGATTTTCTTATTGACCCATACTTTTGTGTCCCTATAGTTTAACTAAATCTATATTATATTCACTCATCACTGACACTAACTGATGTTATCTATTCTATGTTGCTTTCAAACCTCCTGAGGGTGGTTATCTCGGCCAATGTAAAATTTGCAAAATCTGCAACAAACTGATTTTCACAAACCAACATAAATATTGACAGTGAATGATAAAGAAACTGAATATACCATCTGTTTTATTATCAGATAATTCCAGATCTGTATCTATATTTCTGTAACTAGATCTAGATACAGAGTTTAATTTCATACACTTGGATCTGATAATCTCCATCTCTACATCTTTTTTTTTTTTTTTTCACTCAAGCCTTTCAATCAAAATCACTTCCTTCTACTATTAACATGAGGTATTATAACACAAAGTTTTGGAAAGAGGGAAAAAGCATTTTTTTGCTTGTTGTTTCAAACATAAATGACAGAAAATTCGGAAAAATTCACCATTTGATGAAAATGTTTCTAAGTCATATAATTCATAATTTTTGCATTATGATTATCAAAAAATGGGAGAAAAAGTGATTTTTTCCTTCACTGCGATGCATGTCCTACACCTTTGGTGCTATTGGACTCGAGGGTCAATGCATCAGCTGGGTGTTCGCTTCACTTGGTATGTGCATCGTGCCACATTGCACCCATTTCGAACCATAATATTAGCTTATTATTCTGGACATATAATGCGATTACAGTTGTTCAATTTTTGGTTAAGATTAGTGCAGTCTGACACGATGCGGACATAGGTAAGTATACACCCGCCCTGATGCACTGACCCTCCAGTACTCTGATAGTCCTTTGCAAAGGAAAGCAACCTCTCTGGCTGAAAAAAATGGCCCATTTGGATTATCTCAGTTTTAAGTGGATACCTGTCTAAGTGTGGTCCCAGCCTATCTCTACAATGGAGGTCATAACTCAATAGTAGGAATGATACATATTGAATACTAGTGCAATTATATCGAAGTATGATGATCATCTTGCTGATTTAAGTCTACACACCCCAGTCCTAACCCTTACCCTACAATCAAACAATGACAACACATTATTGTTTGATTGCAGAGTTAGGATTGGGGCTAGGGTTAGGGTACATTCTAAACACTTAAATTTAGAATCATAACCATGAACCATGTAATTAACACATTCTCTACAGAACCCTTTTCCATGTTCTGACGCAATTCCAAAACCCGCCCAGAAGAAAACTTATGATGAGGATAGAAAGTGAGGGCTATAAACTGGAGAATTAATGCAAACCATAGAGTGTTATATCAATGAAAAGGAAACTGAACATACAATGCGAAAAATTGTACTTGATGTGTCTGCATGTTGTTGTTTTTGAGAAAAACTGAAGTTGACAGTGTGATAAAGAACAAGAAGAAGAAAAATTCACTGGGTAACTTTTCCAACTCACCCTCAGATGAGTACACCTTGTGAAAGCTAGCTCCTTCATAGCATTTTTTGAATAAAAGTCATTCGATTAGAAATAAGCACTCAAAATTTCACACTGATAGCTCCAACCAGTGTATTTTAAATTTTTTTTTTTTATAACGATACCCAACAACCATAATCCATGAAATCTTGAAAAAAAATGAAAATTTTCTTTCTCCCATTCACTTGGTGGAGCTACAACTAGCTTTATTTCTGTCTGTTGCTCCAGATGAGATTCTTAGTTGACTGACTCATGTCAACTGACTCATGATCACTGTCGCTCGATCCAGATCTAAATTCTAGATCTAGATCTACCCTTTTCGCTTCTCTTATCCCACTCATGCTTCTTGAAACTCATTAATGTTCCCCTCAAGTTCATCAAAATCTTCCATCTTCGAAAGGAATCCATGAATCTAGCCCTTTCTTTGGTAAATCATGCTGGGGAGATGATCAGATAAATTACGTTTTGAAGCCATGGCAACGATTGAAGCACATCAACACGATCAAAACTTCGTATTCGCCTCCTGTAACGCTTTGTGGACACCTAAATATAGAAACCTACATTACTCTTCTGAACTGGAAACAAACTTATTCTATACTACTGGAAAGGCTGGATTGGAATTGTTTGTTGTTTTACCAGTCTAGTGCTGTCGACCACAGAGTATGGCTGATCGCAATAATATGGAAGATTATTGGCCGCACAGTGCGACTGATCATAGGGAATGAGTTAATGTAATGTGTCATTTTTACTTTCGGGTTGCAATTTTCCTAGATCTGGTAGCCCTAGAGACTGACCGAGATCACAAAGACAGGAGTACCCAGATTTTGTGGGTAGAAATTTGGAACTTGGAAATTTTGCCCTGACACCGGCATTCCAATTACCCTCATTTTTAACTGGCAATGGTTCTTTAATCTGTAACGCACAGACAGGACCTCAGAAATATCTATAATTCTAAATATCATTTGCCCTTATCCAAGGAGGCCAGACACTGGGCTTCATTCCTCAAGAAGCCAGGGCAAGATTCACTGAAAAGATGTAGGTTTCAATCTTCATATCCTCCCTCTTAAGTATTTTTTTCAAAATCACATGACCTAGGAAACATCGCTCACATGTGGCTTTGTTTATATGATGTGACGTCTCAGTGCTCACCATTCATCCAGATTTGTCTGCCATGCGCAGAGCAAGTAAACAAAGCCACATGTGAGCGATGTTCACTAGGTCATGTGATTTTGAAAAAAATACCTAATTCTCCAATGGCAGGATTGGTGAGTCAAACCTGCATCAGTGACGTGAGTTATTCTTATTTACCACAGATGATAGAGCAGACACCAAATTAAATCAAAAGGCCACAGCGACCCCTTCTCTACATTCCTTTTCTTATACTATAAAATGAACGCAGATAGAATTTAAGTCTAGATTCTACACCCTTTTCACGAAATGCTTTGATCCAAGAAGATATAGATCTATTCAAGGAATGGTCTCTAGTCTGTGTGATGTGTTGGGGATCTAGAGTCTAGATCTAGATAGATCTAGATCTAGATCTAGTCTAATCTAGATCTAGAAGATCTTATCTTTATCAAACAAATTAAACTAGAACTAGATCTAGTCTAGATCCAGAATCTAGATCTTGATTCTACATTGTGTATTATTTTAATAAAACTTACACACTTGCAAATATTGAGAAGGAGTACTGCTGTTAAAAACCCATGATGAAAATTCATTGATCTCTTCGTTCAACTTTCGATTTGACTTTCAATCGGAGTCCCATACAGTCCCATGAGTCAATCTTATTTTCGTTAGAACTAGATTATGCTGTTGTCGTAAACCCAGTATACAAAATCAACGTGTTCACATTTGTTTATTAGATTACTGGAAATAAAAACCAGAATTGCTCTAAATGATCAATAAATTATTTAAAGTAAATGAAACAACTATAAACATCTTTATTTTCTCTAATTTATAGACCCAGATCATTGAAAAGAAACTTGTTTCCGGCTGATCCATAATGGCGGCTTTCACGAAGTGGAAGTTCTAGTGTTGATAAGAACTACCGGTCGCGACTTCTTTTTTAGTCAAGCATTGTGACATATCAGAGCAACCTGCCACCATGAGTGACCGGTTGAAAGAAATGAGAGAGCGTTCGAACAAACGCAAACAGCTCTTGGCACAAGTGGTAATCATTTAGAGACACAAAGGATTATTAGAACAGTTGATCAGCAGAGACCTGCAACTTGAACTGATAGGATCCAGTCTTCTAGATCTAGATAGGCCTATAATATAGAGCTAGATCTAGACTAGATTTCTAGATCTAGATCTAGATATCCAGGCCAGCCTGGGCCATGGATACCTAACCCGATTTTAGTCAAAAATCTAACTTTTGGCCATTGCGGACTTTTCTACTTTTGGCCCATCAATCCATCATCTGTCGATTCTTTGCTTAGCCCAGTAGACTAGAACTAGATCTAGAGGCATAGATCTAGATCTAGATTACCTAGATCTAGATCTAATCTAGATCTAGGATCTAGTCAGTCTAGTGGGTTGCACTTTTATATTTTATAATGATCTTCTGTGCGGTATCAATTAAACTAAGTAGGCGTAGATCTAGCCTGCCTCTAGAGCCTAGATCTAGTCAGACCAGATCTCTAGATGTCTATGTCTAGATCTAATAATCAAATCTTGCACATACTGTATTCTGGATGAGAGCTGAACTAGGGTTTCTGTTTGATGACTGAGAATGAGATTGAAGTTTGTTTATCACACCTGACTATGTGACATAATGATGCAGTTGAATGATTGCATGAGAGTTGTTGATAAGAGGGGGGGGGGGGGAGGAGGAGGTGGTGTCAGTTTTCCAATGGCAATGTGTTTGTAGAAATAGTTTGACATCGCTGGATTTAGATCCGTGGCTGTATTGTGCTAAATGTTGATAATTAAAGAAAGTATGTTTATTAACTGTTGTAGGGAGCTTTGCTTCTGTATGAATCAAAACTCAAGTAACACTTGATTTTGACCTGTGTCTTGTGTATCACAACAGCTGAAACCCTCTTGCTCTGGGCTATCCGTGCTATGTATGTTTGTCACATTGCTGTGATAGTTCTCAAATTGTCGATAAAAATTAAGGTTTGTTGGACCCAGTTTCATCAAAATGCCACATGATAGCAGCATTTAAATACAAAATCTTTCAATAGTTGACAATTTTTTTTACTTAGAATATAAGGGTGTGAGAAGGTCCATAGTTAGGGCCAAATCCTGACAATACAGACAGACATGAGAGCAGAAATCAAATGCCCCCACTCAAATCTTTTCAAATGGTCTGTAGTATGCAAATGAAGCTGGGGGAGAATATCAGTTTCTTTCTCTTGCTATTCTTTACTGAATAACTGGATATTTTCCAGCCACTTGGCCCAGTCAGTATGTTTTACACTGACCAGTAATCAGGCTATTGAATAAATAATCTATAATTTTATTATAAGTGAAAGCTAGAACAGTCTAAATGTTAGTTTGTATGGCTCTCTTTGTGCTCTCATGGCATGCCGGCAATAGACCGCTTGTGCATGTTGTTTCTTAGTTGAGGGAATCTGCTGCTGACCTGTCTGATTTAAGAAGAATGGTCTGACTTCAGGAGTCAGGGGAGATATCTTGTAGTTAACACTGAGATACTATAACATGAACTGTATTGAAATCAAACACAGCCTTTATGAAATGGTTTGGTCGAAGAAATTACATAGGAATGGTCTGTATGTTGAGAGTGACAAACTACACATCCCTATGTAATCATGAGCGAAGTCACCTGGTCAAAACATAACTCTCCAGAGCTGACCAATCAGACTGACAATCTGGCAGCTCGCCACAGTGGAGCCTTGCACCATCTGGCTTAGCTGCAGCTCTAGAGTTCAAATAAAATACAGTGGTCTCCTTCTAAGAACCCTCCGCCTAAGAGCCCGGTCTGCCTAAGAACCCGCCATTGCCATGAAACGTAATTTTTCCTCTATAATTTACCCCTCTGAGAACCCGCTCTGGACGCTCCCAAAATAAAAGAAATCCGTCTAAGAGCCCAGTGTCGGACCAAGATACCCGATTACTTATAGTATAATTCCACATCATACTGTCCACTTGAGAGAAAAAGCACGGTGCTAAATGTGCAGTAAAATGGGGACGGGGGTGGAGGGAACAGGTAGAGAAAGGAGAGGAGGTGATGGTTGATGTATGACTGCATAATCAAGCCACGTTGTTGACTAACCCGTAACCATTTCTTTGTTTGACAACACGTGGGACAGCACTTATGATTGGCTTTAGGGATAAGGAGGTGTAAGTTTAGCCTCCTGATTGTTCAGCTGTTTTGCTACTATGGTCCGTCTGTAAACACTTGAGTCACTCGTGTGATTTTCTCACTGGGTAGCATAGCAAGAACATGTATCATGTTTTCAACGATACCATAATGTGAAAACTCACATGACGTTTAAGCGTTTATGTTTCACTGTATGGATGTAACTAAACGCTAAAAAGATCAGGAATTATTATTGCTACTTATTCGAATAGATAAATCTTTAACTAACAGTAACGATCAACTAATCATAGTAGTGAAGACAATCTATGGTCATATGGGTTGCGTAACATTATGAATTCGCCTAAGAACCTGTCTGCCTAAGAGCCCGCTTCTTTTGTCTCCCGATGACCGGGTTCTTAGGCGGAGACCACTGTATCATATCTGTGTTTTATGGTAATTTTGAGTTGCTGTTTTCAGATCTGAAGTAAGATTTTAGCTAGCATGTCGGGCTTCCTTGACATTCAGGGTTGCCATTTTTTACTTGGTAACATAAGACAAAAAAAAAGACTGAGAATTAAATTAAACCAGAGATGCATTTTAATCACAATTTGAAACATCTCAAAGCTCTAAAAAATTGATAAAGGGTGTTTAGATTATTTATCAAAACAATATTAGAACTGCAAATTAGCAGCATCCTTTGAATAAATCAGAAGTGTTTATGGCTTTTGCTGTTTCACTTGTGTAGAGTGTCCATTTTGCATTGAAGAAACCAACAGTAATCCCTCATCATATTGGAGTTAAACTTGCCTTGATATCTGTCTTCGATCACCTTTATATCTTGGTGAAACCTTTCACTATGTCCATCACCACTATGTCCATTACTGGCATCTCCATCTTAATTAATCTTTAATTAATCTTTACCCCCAAAGAACTCCAATACCATTCTACTCCATTTTCCTACCACAGTTGACTCCTTATATGTTACACCTATTTACTTTTTTTAAAACGTGGCAAAACCAATCATCAGAAATATTATACAATTTGATCAAGACATACATAAATCAAATGCATAGCTGCCAACCAGTATGGAAAAAATGTATTTAGTACTTTTTTTTTTTTTTATCCAGAGTACAGAAATCTGTATTTGCCTGAGAAAATATGTATTCTGGCTTGCTGGAGTGGGCAAAAGCCCGTAGGCCTACATGAATTAATCAAAGGTCAAAAGCCTGCATGTGCGAGAATGTGTATTAACCCTTTCGGCAAAGTGCGTCACCGGTATTCCATTGATCAGGGAGTATGTCTAGATTTAGCTTGTTGTTTTTTGTTTTTTTTTTCAATGACTGCTCCCGTGGACAAATATGGGAAGTGTTTCTAGCCACAGAAGAGTGACATCCTGTTCAAAATAAGCTGGAAAGAGCGCAATTTGAAGAAGTTTGTGTTTGCAATCAAAGTTTTTGTGTGAATTGAGCCAAGAAAATGGCAAAACAAAAAATCAGCAATGAAGAGGACTCAGATAGGGAAGTGTCTTGTGATTAATAATTCAAATAGAAGCATATTAGATCTTTTTTTTTTTTTTTTTAAGGAGCCTTTCATCCTTTAACCCTTTGAACCCTGAACCCCTGATCCTATCTTGACCCACCACCTGACCTCCTGGACAGTTGGTCAAACAGGAG
>JBCAUA010605993.1:0-16123 GCA_038406235.1 Peronia verruculata
TTAGAATTGACTTAGCAACTTTTTGATACCATTTTTACACGCAGAAAAGGCAGTACTTTTAAGGGAAAACAAAAGCTCAAAATCGCATTTTTTGGGCAAAATCCACATTTCAGGACGCGCCCCCCCTCCCCCCCCCCCCTTAAGTGTAACAATTAAGGCATAGATTGGTCACTGTAATGGTTGAGATCATGGATAAGAGATGTCCATCTCTGTCTCATTCAACTCATTCTCATTCAAGCCTTGACTTTTTATCCTGTTGGCCCTGTGCCTTGATTTTCTGTGCCCCGTCCTGGTGAATTTTTGCCCTGTTGTTTTATGGCATGTTGACTTTTAGTCATGCTGACTTTGTGCCTTGTTGACTTTGTGCCCTGTGTGATTCTTAGCTTGTGAGGGACAGACCTGGGGCTATGGCTGTCGAAATGACTGTGAATGTGTCGCTGCCGGTACTACACATTGTGATCCTGTCAGTGGTTGTGTATGCAAGCCATCATTCACAGGTGAGTTTATACGTTGATGGTTTCTGTGTATGTGTGTCAAATATGGGAATTCTTAGCCTATTAGATGTCAGTATTTATAGCCAGAAGTTAAAGTAGGTATGATGAAATATTTACAGTTCTGGAAAATGATACTTTAAGATCAGAATGAGATGTAAGCTGAGCCCCCTGACAACCACAAGGGATGATTTAATTTATGTATCATTGAAAGTATAAAGACCCTTTTAACATATTAACAGTATTAACTGTCAAATGCCAGAGAGACTTTGAAAAGGTATGTTTTCAAGATTGACTGTTTGTTCCTCAAAATGGCTCTGCCTTCCTCAGGTCTTATCTACCATATGCCTAATCCTTACCAGTCACTTTTTCTCAATTTCTTTTTTTTTTTAAGTTTAGAAAAAGAATCCTGGGACTCAATGATGCCAATTTTCAATGTTCATTGGGTACAGAGGGAAATTTTCATCATTTTACTCGGCAAATGAAAAGGGTATCATAGAGCAGTGTCAGATCACAAATCCCTTGCATGTGAAATAATAATGACTGAATTATAGAGCAGTAAGGATATATTCAATTCTACAGGCCGACACTGCGAGATTGACATTGATGAGTGCCATGTGTCGCCACTGTGCAAGAATTTCCAGATCTGTGTCAACACAAGAGGAGGTTACCATTGTGCATGTCCCATCGGATATGAGGAGAGTGAGGGTAAATGCGTAGGTGAGCTCAGGCTTGTTATCAGTGCTGCCAACCATTTCTGATTTGACTACATAAAATGATACAGTGATATCCTTATCAGAACTAGGCACATGCTGACTAAGCTTCCTCTTCTCCTCATATGTCCTTTCCAATGTTATAACTTTACTGGCTTAATTTTTGTTTGGTTTGGTTTCTTTTATTGATCATCCTTGCAGACTTTTTTTGTTCTTTTTTTACTTTATTTTCATTTCCCCCTCTCTTTTTTTTTTGGGGGGGGGGGGTCCATTTTGTTTTTGTTTTGTTTTGTTGTTTTCTCATTTTATATCTCCTTTACATGTATGTTGATTTAACTAAGTCTATCCAGCCTTTTTTTTTTTTTTAAATCCAAACTCATTTTCTTTGATTTGTTGTCATGTTTTGCATTTTTATTTCTTTATCTCATTGGGCATTAAGTTTGATGCTTTCTCATCCATCCTGACTTCCTGTTTTGTTTTCTTTTTTTTTTTTGTTTGTTTATTATTTGATTTTTAATCATTATGACTTTTTCATTTTTCTTTTCTCTTTTTTTTTGTGGGGGGTTTCTTTGTTTGTTCATCTCAATGGCATTCATGTTTGTCTGCATACATGTCTTCAGAGTGGTAATAAGCATATAGAACAAAATTGATTTTCTTTTGAATGTTTTGTGTTTTGCACCATCTTGGATTGAGAAAGTCAGCTTTGTATTATTGTATTAGAAAAAGAAATAAAATAAAAATGTGTCCAATGTCTTGTTTCATCAATATTGATACACATGGGATGTAATAACAAATTCCTGATTTGTCAAAACTTTTATCTAATCACTTAGTACCGTACATTTGCTTTGCCACTCTTGATGTGTCATCTACATAGACAGTTGTCAGTGTCGGTTACATTCATGTTTGTTTGATGTCCAGATATTGATGAGTGTCAGGACCCAAGTATAAATACCTGTGACCAGGTGTGCACCAACTATCCAGGTGGCTTTACCTGCTCCTGCTGGCCTGGCTTCAGGTACAGCCAGGTATCTAAACAATGCCATGGTAAGCCCAGTTCTTTTCATCCATCATTTTTTTAACAACAGATTTTTTGACAGTTTGCTTTTTTTTCTTTCATTTATTTTTGGAGGAATATTTCAGTTATCTTCTCTAGCTTTGTCTCTTCACTTATGAATAGATTTGTCTTGCGACCAGGGCAAATGGGTCGGAAGTCGCACCGGGCAATGAAGACATATGGCCGTCTTTGGTCATTTTTAACTACTTTCCAGCTAAGATACTAATTTTTTTTTTTTTTTTCACAAAACAACCGTTTATCTTTTTTTTAATCTGAAAAAATAAATATTTTGGTACCATAGTTGAAAAGTAGTGAAAAACGGTAAAAAATGGCTGTGACTTGAACTCACCTATCGCGACTTCCGACTCATTTGCACTACGTTCTATATACGTCTTTCAACCTCCAGATGGAGGTTATCTCGATTTGCCCTGGGCATAAGACATTTATTGTTCAGTCATCCATTCATCCATCTGCCAATCCATTTTTTTATCCAGCCACCCAATCCCCTTTTCCATTAATCCAAGCATGAATCCATCACACTGTATCTTAATCTACCCATGCTTGCACTATTTTATCCTCCCACCTTTTCTTTCCTCTTTCTTTCCATCCATCCATCCATTGCCCATCCATTTTCCATCCATCTCTCCATCCGCCCATCTACCCCATCCACCCATCCATCCATCTATCTATCCATTCATTTGTTCATCTACCAGTTCATCTGTGCATCCATCCATTCATCCATCTTTCTTTCCCTTTAGCCCTCCACCCGTCCATCAATCTTTGCATCCACTGAGCTATGTATACCACCATCCATTTTTCCCACAGTGGTCACTGCCTGTACCACCCAGAGCTGTGCCCATGAATGTGTGCTCATCAATAATCAAGAAACTTGCCTCTGTCCTAACGGACATTCAGTCAGCAAGGACCCACAGTGTCAAAGTAAGGAGAAATTTGGGGAGGAATTTGGGCAGGGGTGTTATGAAAATTTTGCCCGGATAGCTACGTCTCTGCCTACTCTTGAACTGACTTTTTAACTGCCAAAGATGCATTACTGGCAATGCGCACAACTGACATATAAAACTTCGAAGATATTTTGCCCCTGTCCAAGAAGGTTAGGCATTGGACTTGCCTGTCCTGTAAAACAAGGGGCTGTCAAGAAACAAACGTAAGAAAAAACCAGTTCTGATCTTTCTAATGATATGTTACGTTTTATACATCTTTCAACCTCCTGATGGACGTTATCTCGATCTAATGATATGGTGAGATTCAAACTAGCATCATTTTCATTCACATGCAAATGTTTAACTTCTCAATATAGCACACTCCTTCCCCTCTGCTCCCTTCTTCCCACACACACACTCAGACAGGCCAGGAGATACCACATCTGTACTGACAGAACAATGTTTGATAATAATTTGACAACACATTTTAGTTGTCGAATTCACAACTAATTCTTACCTGTTGGCCTGCAACTTGTAAGCATTCTGTCCCTCTCAGGTGATGAAAAAAGAAATAATGTAGTTGCAACTTTTTTGTGCCCAGAAATTAACTCCTGTGAATTCAATTTTTTCCGTGGGGATTGTTTTTGACTGACCATATTGTTTGTCTTTGCCAGACACAAAGGGAATTGAACAAGCAGTATAATGAAGAATGATTGCAAAGATTGGTCACTAAAAAAAAAAAAAAAATTTCCTCACACCACAATTTTTTTATAATTTTCATTATGTGCATTTCAAGCAAAGGGCACAAAAGTGAGGTTTTCCCTCTTTTCTTTATTCCACAAGCATTGTGTCTGGCAATCATGCTGGTCAAAAACAGTGCCCACTGACAATTTTCCATGGACATCTGACTCATTTTCATGTGATCATGTGACCTTTGTTTTGTCTTGATTGCTCTCCAGGTTGTGAGGCTGGCAGGTTTGGGTTTGACTGTTCAAGCATCTGTCCATGTGTCAGAGATAACACAGAGCCCAGTGTGTGTGACGCCAATGATGGAAGATGCAACTGCAAGAAGGTAAGTAGAAGACATACACCTGGTTTTTTGCTCTGTTTGGTCTTGTTTTCATGTGATGTTATGTACAATCTATATGGAGTCAAAATATATTAGATATTGTTGTGGATTTTGATAGATACATGTCATAATTATACAGTCGAATCCGCTTAAATCGAATTTGCCGGGACCAGCCTCATGGGTTCGATTTATGAGAGTTTGTCTTCCATATTTTTTTTTTTTTTACAAGGGAAACAACTCAAAAAAAAAAAGTTGAGGAGGCTGCCGCTTTCTCCACATGTTCCCGATGTTTTAATGTCGTCGAGTGTATTTGGGGGAATGCCAAACTTTTCAGCTATGGCCTTCTTGGACATGGCACTTCTGTCTATTTTCTGCAGCATTTTCATTTTTGACTCAATGGAAAGAACTGTCTTTTTCCTCTTCAGTGGGTTAGAGAAAGCCGTCACATAGATCTAGTCTATAAAATGAAGCTAGTCAACCGCAGGTGAAAGAGCACGATGTAAATACTGACGAGAGCTTTACCGCCACACAGTGATTTTAACACAGGCGCTAGGCGCAACGCCTCGGGCTGTCTACACACGAAGCATCGCAAAAGTAATAGTACAGTACATCGCGTCTTTAACTGTGTCCACCTTTACTAACACTATTACTATTAAGGGGTGAAATACTGCACGGCCTGCACACTTCAAAATCAACCGTGCACCCCATACTTACTACTACATGTACTTTACTATCAATTTGCAAGACCAATTATACTAACCCGTATCCATTATGTTTGGGTTGATCCTCTTTTTTTCGTTGGACCTAGGCTACATGTTAACGTTAGGGTGGACTTGCGCTCGTCGAGGGTCCCAGCAGGTTAAGCCAGCGGGAGTTGTTCTACTTAGTTCTAAGTTATTTTTATTTAGTGTGCGGGTCGCACGGTATAAGTATAAGGCTCTGTGAAGATGCTTGATTATCGATCGGCATCGCTGCTCCTCGTACACTGTCTATCCCCCCCCGCCCCTCCGAACACATGGCCCACTTGAAGCCACGGCACCAGACACATACACAGTACATGTGTATGCAAATTAATTGTGTGATCCCTCTCGCCCCATCCATGACGCTGTCTCCTTTGTTTTCCCCGTTGGGTGGGAACCACGTGGGGAGAATAAAAGCCGATTTTTACCTTTGGGGCGGCGCTGATGGGTTCGATTTAACAGAAACTCACGGCGATGCGGCTTCGATTTATGCAAGAGGCATTTACTGGGCACAAAGAGGAAAAAAAAATCTATTGTTTCGTTTTTATTCAAATTATCAGAAATTCGCATTATCAGAGTTCGGTTTGGGTGGACTCGACTGTATTGGATTAGACTTAGTTATCCTTGTCTGCGCCTCACTATCCCTGTCGGAGCCTCAAGTTGAGAATGAGACTGCGGGGGTGATGGGATTGTAACGGCCCAATGACGTAGTTGTGTCTAGGTCACTTAGATGGGGGTCTTTGATCGAAAGCTAGAGCTAGGCAGTTGTTGAAGAAAGGCCAAGCATGACGAAGGGAGTTCCTTGCTGAATGCTGGCCTTAAATAAAGATGGTTTTAACAGAGGAAACATGAAGTCTTGAGTTATTTTAATTGACTGGAAGCACCTGACGCTGCATGATGAAATTGCTGTCTTTGTCCCCAACAGATATCAAAGATATCATTGGCTGTGCAAAGGAGCAAAAAAGGTAGCAGTCCCTGTATGACACAAAGATGAATCCTTACCCTTGCTGCATGATGAAGAGGCAAACCAGTCACAGAATTTATTGACCAATTGGCTCCTCATCATGCAGAGAGGATAAGGATTTGCTTTTTCATCAGAAGGGAGTGTTACCTATTTGCCCTTTACTTGTACAGATATATATCACTCTTGGAGCAAAATGATTTTGATGCCAGATTTTTCATTTGCAGCATTATTGGTGGCATTGGAAAAATGGGAGATCACTCCGCTTTACTCTGGCAAAATACGTTTATTTAGCTATGATTCATTTGAACTTTTGTTCTGAGACATCAACACCTAAAGTTAACTACTGTCATCCTGTGATGAGCCAAATCCAATGTTCTCAGTTGCAGCCTTCGGATATCAGCCGATAGCAGGACAAATGATGTTGCTTTCAGATTTTTCAGCATTATCTGTGTCATGGGAAAAGGAAAATTGAGTCTGATTTACTTAGATGAAAAAATTATTTAGCAATGATTTTTTGTGCTGAGCTTTTCATGTTCAGAGATCAATTTCCTGATCCACTGACTTAGCCTCATTATGTAACATGTGGATGATATGTTTTTAATGATTTGATTGTCTGACCATTCAGTCATGGGCAAAATCATACATATGGGTATTACTGAGAATATCTAAAAATGTCCCTGCAGTGAGTAAGGACAGATGGAGCATCAGAACTTTCATGAAGTTCCTGTAAGGGAAAGATAGAGTCAGAACTGGTGAATAGTAATAATAAAGGGCATTTATACAGTGCCATGAGGGCTCGAAGTGCTTTACAGGGCCAAGATGTTATACAGCCATAACAACAATGTAACATACAAATTCATAACATGGTATGCAGGCATGATCCAAGACATGCTCACATTCATAATCATTTAATGCAACTCAAACCCATACTTAAGTTTGTAGACATGACTGACAACCATCTCCCAGGAAAAACTGGAAAACACTACTCAGACAGATACTTGTTAGACAAGTATGTCTGTTGATAACCCAATTATAAATTTTCATATTGAGTTGTTCATTATTGCAGGATATCTCAGCTGACATCAAATATGCACTAAAATGAGATAAATTGCTCACACTGCACATGTGACAAGGACTGTCTGCTCTTTGAATAAATGCCAGCATGTTGTTCAAACAAAGCATTGAGACTGCAGGAGACTGTGTGGGAGTATATCTCAGACAGAGATCCTTTGTTCTATGCTCAGTTTCAAAACTGAAATTAGACTTGTTCTGAAGGAATAAAATGTTGCTTTTAGTGTAATCTAATTGCTCTGAAAAGTTATGCTCGTGTAGAGAGAGCTGAACTAAAAACAAAGAAAAATGTTTTGAAAAATCTGTTCTTTTCAAGTTTCATTGGTCACTATAAAACTTGCTATTCTAAGAATTAAATTTTTCACATCTAATCCTGAAAATCACTTTAAAATATATGTTTTGCGCCCAGGACTAATGAGTCGGAAGTTGCGCCAGGTTAGTTCAAGTCACAGCTGTTTTTGACTGTTTTTTACTGTTTTCTGACTATGATACCAAAATATTTCTTTTTTCAAATTAAGAAAAGTTAAATTGTTGTTTTGTGAAAACAACAAAAAAAATTAGTATCTTAGTCGGAAAGTAGTTAAAAAAAGGACCAAAAATGGCCGCCGGGACTTCTGACTCATTTGTCATGGTCGCAAGACATATTTAGATAAAATGGTGAGTTAAAATATTTCATCATAATACAAGGTGGATTTTTTTTATCATTTTCTGATGATAACTCCAATTTTGTGAAATATTGGTATGTGATGTTTCTTGTTCATGGCCCCTCTTGTCCATGCCCCATCATGCTCCTGACTCCTCCTCTTCCTCTGTACAGTACCCCATTTGTTCATGACTCCTTTTGTTCCTCTTGTTCATGGCCCATCATGTTCCTGACTCCTCCTCTGTGCAGTACCCCATTTGTTCATGACTCCTTTTGTTCCTCTTGTTCATGGCCCATCTTGTTCATGCCCCATCGTGTTCCTGACTCCTCCTCTTCCTCTGTACACTACCCCATTTGTTCATGACTCCTTTTGTTCCTCTTGTTCATGCCCCATCATGTTCCTGACTCCTCTTTTTCATAACCCCTCTTTTCCAAGACCCATCTTGTTCATACCCCCCTGCCCCCCTTGTTTGTGACCCTCCTTTGCCATGACCTTTCTTATTCAGGAGTCATCCTGACTCATGATCCCTATTGTTCATGACCCCTTCTGTTCAAGACCCCTCTTGTTGGTGATCTTTCTTGGTTTTGTTTTTTTTTTTCATGATCTTTCTTATTATGACCCCTCTTGTTTATGACCTCCCCCTCAACCCCATTTATGACCCCTGCTACAAGGTAACTGGCTTTGTCACAGACCAATGCCATATAGATATGTGAGTGGTCCTTATTGTGTGTCATCCTACACTAAAACATGAAAACTTTAGACACATCATTACCACAGTGCTACACACTACTCCTCTGTTGTCATGATTTTGTGTGTGAACTGTTCTCTACAATGACAAACTGACTCCCAGTAATATTGTTTAACCGTATGCAGCCCAAGTTAACATATTGCTGGTGGAGTGATGAAATTTCATAACTCCAGAAGAGAAAAACTTTACAGGAGATATCATGTTTCTTTATTTATAATGTATTCTTCATAATTTCCATACTAATTTTCCTTCCTGTATTTGAAACACTGTGGAGAAGGACTGGGAGAGAACAGTAAGCCCACAAAATGTGATCCAAACAAAAGTTTGTTTTATGAGGTTTCATCACTGCACACCGGTGATATTTGATCTCTAGCTTGAAATAAGTAAGAGTTAAGAGTGGCTTCAGTGTTACAGCTGAGGAAATTATTTTACAGCCAGATTTTCAGGCAAATGAATATTCAGTCAGGACAAATTATTTCACCCTAATGTGTGGGGATGGTATGAGAAAAGGGTGTAGTTGTGGAAAGTTCTGCTCTTCTCTTTGAGTTCTTAATTGTTTCTGAAACTAGAGATATACTGATTATGTAACTGTTTAGATTTTTAAAATATCTCTTAATTAGTTATTAAAGATGACTCAGTCAGAAAAGTTCATTTCATGAAAAAAACGCATTTAAAGTTTTAGAAACAAATTTTGCTCGATTTTAGAGAGAATTGAGTGATATACCATGCTTAAAGTGTATAGCTTCATTTAGTTTTCCTCCTCCCTTTGCTTTAGATTAGATTTGATAGTTATTTAAAGAAAAGCTGCATGGCAATACAGTTTTTCAAAACACCACGAGATTTAGCCAAAGTGACCAGATGCAGTCAGTTAGAATTTGTTCATTATAATCATGTTAGGAAACAGATTTAAAAACACATTTCAAGGCAAAATTCTGGAAGAAAAAAAGCATTTAAAATTTCAGAGATAAAAAGTTGAACTTTTGTTTAATACTCAAAACTAAATTTTAAACGTGTAACCCCAAATCTACTGCTTTGCCCGTAGCTTGGAACCCGCCTTTAGACCTTTTTCCCAGGTCACTACACATATATTATAATCATTGGACTTAGTTCTAAGATAGCACTTTTGTTTTGTCTCTGAGTCTGAGAGGGTTAAGATTTACTCAAAACATATACCCAGCCTAGAGTAGACAGAAATCTTTCATGCCTTCATTATATTCATTACATGTATTTTCAGTCTCAGTGCAAAGGAACGTTACATGTGTGTACTCATGAATTCTCTTAAACTTGTGATCCTTGTGCTGGGAGCTTTAAATGCATGCGAGGTAAATTCTTTGATTACAGACAAAAGGCCTGAGAAGTAGAGCTATCTATAAGATCAATTATTCCTTCTTTTTTTGTATGTGTGATGTCTCCCATGTTTGCAAGGCTAACATTAGTGCTGTCTAAAAAAAAAAAAAAGAAAATGGAATTGAACTAAGAATAAAAATATGTCCCGTGAGTAAGCTAATCAATATGAAAAGAGAATGAATGCAATAGAAAAATCCGGTTTTCTCAAAACTTGAAATTAATTAATACTGCTTTCACTTTATATATATATATATATGTGTATGCAGCCATTTAATCTGAAGAAGCAGGGCTTTCTTGGCTTTAAATATGTGCCCAGTTTGATGAGAAAAAATACTTTAATAGAATTTTGGAAGTTTTGTCTGGACAGCAGCATTTCTGCCTATTTTTCAGCTGTAGTTCACCGCTAAGGGTTCTATAACATGTGTAGCATACATACTCGCCTTCCAAAATATATTCTTCTTATCCGAGAAGGCTGAATGCAGACTCCCCTATCAAAGAAGCCAGGAGAACATTGAGTCACTGAGAGAAAGATAGCAAGTTCTAAAATGATTATTCCCATCCACTACGCCGCTAGGATTTGAATCCATGTGTTTGGTTTTTGCCAAGGAGCAGACATCTATCCCCTTAGCCATGACAGATTCTAAAAGAGTTTAAGTAAAGGTTTAATAGAGGCTAAATATGATGTGTAAAGATGAAACCCTGCACCCTATGGTTGGTACACTAATACAAGGATGGCAAGTGAGCTTTCTCAGGCAACAAAACAAAGCCAAAAATGAGTTACATTTGTGTTGGCATTAGTGTCATTTGGTGATTCAAACAAATGAGGTATCTCTTGCACACATGGGAAAATATTTGTCTAAGCTGTGTTTGCACCGGAGCTCATGAAGAACGTCTTGGGAAGAGGGGAATGGGTGGCTATAGGTGATGTGACAGTGTGGGGCCATGAAACTGAATTAAGAACTAAAGAGAGCAGCTGGTTGGAATGAATTAGGAGAAAATGTACAAACTGTACAAAAGTCAGTAAATGAAAGCAAATAATAAGTAAATAAATGAGTGAGAAGATAAATAAATAAACAAATAAATAATGAACAAACTAATAAATTAGTACATGAATGAATCAGTAAATAAAAAGATAAGTGAACATTTTTAAAAATGAAAGAAAAGTGGTCAGAAACATACGTTTTGGACACAAGTGGCCCCAGACACAATTTGACTCCCAGATAAACAGCCCATAAGACAAAGGTTGGTGGAAGCCAAGAGGCTGTTACCTCTCCTTCAGCAATGACACATGGCAATGGAAATCTGATTGTATGTAATGTCTCAGAATGCTTGCTCTTTCCATTTGAAATGTGTGATTATCTATCATGTTTTCCTTTTCCTGGATTTGTCTCTGTTCAATCCATCCAGCATTCATAGATACTATTAAAACATGTGACCTATGAATCCAGGTTCCTGCTTTTTTTTGGTTTATATTACACTACTTGATTGCAAAAACATGGCAAACTGATGCGTCCCACTATGAGCCAGCAAGCCGGGAAAATGTTGTGATTTCTCCTGATATTATTTTCTAAATATCAATGAAGTCAAGAAACATTGGTGGCTAAAGATGAAGTGGGATGAGAGATCAAATCTTTAGGTAGACTGAGCCGGTTTGAGCAACCAGAATTAAAGTGTTTGAAGGCACTTATGATTCCATGACACATACAAAGAAACTGATTTCCCCAGCTGTATGATCACTCAGAGTATGATAGAAAAGATGACTTTCCCATCATATGACCACGGTAAATTTCAGAATGTTCATTTGCCACATATCCCAGTACAAGTGTTATCTTTTTTCAACATCTTTGTTTTTTCAGGGCTGGGAGGGAAGCAACTGCACGGAGGACTTCAATGAATGTGATCTAGTTGGTGACATGATTTGTCGAGACCCCAACAGTCACTGTGTGAATACACCTGGCTCTTACAAGTGCATCTGTAATGATGGCTATTTCGTCAGGAACCAAAGCTCAGGACTCTGTGAAGGTGAAAGTTTCTTTTTTTTTTTTTTGTTGTGGAAGATTTTCACATATCATCATATGCAGATTGCCAGTCTTAAAAAGACAGATTTGTTTTGTTCTATATACGTCTTTCAACCTCCTGTTGGAGGTTATCTTGATTAAAGACAGATGTGGTGTCGTGGGCTAGTGGTTAGGCGGTGGACTCGGGATCTGAAGTTCTGGGTTCGAGTCCTGACAGGTCCGGACATTTTGTCCTTGGGAAAGGCAATTTACACTCATTTCCTGACTCCACCCAGGTTTGAATGGGTACCCGACTATAGACAGTGATTGATATTGTTAGATTGATAGGGATTTGAGCGCCTAACAGGCAGCCAATTTTTATGCTTTCCAGGAAGCTGAGAACGTTTATGAGTGCCTTCTTTGGGTCTGTCGGGGTAATAATAGATTGTAAAGCTCTTAGAGCCTGTAATTACTGGAATAAGCGCTATATAAATACTCTCTATTATTATTATTATTGTTATTTACTGATATAAGCAGGGGCAATCTACACACACTTTTAAGAGTACATAAATATATGAGTGAAAATATATTAAATTCGTTAGGGATCATTTATATCTAGGTTTCAATAAAAGATGAGACAACTGATTAAATTTTACTCACTGCCGAAGTCACTAAATGGTATCAGTAAGGTCATGCCAAAAATGCACAGTGAGGTGGTTAGAAATTGAAGTCAGTGAGTAATGGTGCCAGAATGTCAGAATGTCCTACATACCCACAAGTAGCCATACGGAGCCCAGGACACATAGTTGTACCACGTTACACTTGGCTGTGAGGACATCGACATTACTGATAGAAAAGTGATCCACATGTCTCTTGCTGAGCTGGACACGGAGTGCCAGAGCCACATAGCCAATGACCAGTAGCAGAACCACAGCAACATTCAACATAACAAACGTGGCGAAAAATTGTCCAGGGCTGCCGGGAAAAGAGAAATAAAAAATGCACGAAATTATGTAGCTTGTAAACTTCAGGAAAATTTGTGGACTTTTAAAGCCCACGTATGTGTCCATGCCTACAAAGCAAATCGCCTTTTTAGGTTCTAATAGTGATTTCAAAGGCTGTAAGAGAAACAAATTTTGACATATCTTTTTAGCAGCAAAAATGCAATTGTTAACCTCTATTTAGTCGTTTTTGTAAAAGAAGAAAATCTTTGTCTGCACAAATTATTTCTACATTGGTCTGGCAGTGGCTGGCATTTCATTTGCATCACTAATAATTCAAAATATGAGACGAAGCTAAATATCCACTAGAAATTATGGGGTAATGAATCAGATTTTTACTTTCGGAAAGCTCAATGTACATCCTGGCTTTCCCCTTTTGCCTCTATTTGACTGTTCCTTTGACCATTAGTCTCCACTCGAGTCAAGAGGCAGAGCTGGAAGGATTCTGTTCCTTATGACTCAGTGCCAAGTTAACAGACTGCACTTTTATATATGATATCAAGAAATAAAACTGCAGTTAGGAAAGTGATGAAACTTGGCACGAGAATGAGGATCAATCTTATCGTGCATCTAATGTGCAGAGCCCTAACGCGTTTTTAAAAATATAAATTGGTCTCTTTGAAATAAAAATTGTTGCGCTGAGAGAATAAACATACTTTTTTTTCTACAATGATTTACATTGAGAACTAAGCATTGACAAAGTCCTTGATTAAAGTTTAGACTAGCTGGAACCATTTGATGATTCGACAGTTTAAACCAAACACAAGCGTTGTCCCTCATCTCAGCCTAGTTTGTTCTAGTAATTATGATCGTTCTAAAAATACATTGCGTCAGAGTAACATAACATATACAGCTTTACACAGATGATTCAACTGTCTACGACGTACACACCTTGACAGCACGCCGGGAACACACACAGCTGAGATTTGTCCCTCTCCCTCGCCCCCACGAGATGTCACAGTCTGTACCGCACCAAAGGCAAGGCTGAGCACTACCAAGCACCCAATAGCTCGGCGTGCAAACCTCATAGAGAAGTGTGCACGATAGCTGAGGGGCAGAAATATGACACTCAGTCTGTCCAGCGTTAAGAAACTTGCCAGAAACACTTGTAGTTGTAGAGATGTCGTGTAGAGAAATCCAGTAACGAAGCACAGAACACTTTTTCGCCACTCTCTCTCATGCCAGAGATAGTTTCCTGGAATCAGATCAGATTCTCAAAAATTCATTCAATGTTTACAAACAGTAATAATAAAAGTAATAACATTAACAATTTCAAAATATAAAAAGGAATAGTAATTTGCATTGCTTTACTTTGTTCTCAGTTGTTCAATATTTCAGAGTCACTGAAGTGGAAATTCTGATACGGTTCAATGGGACAGTCAGTCTGTGTTATATTTAAAGACAGAGCGTATGAGAGAGTGAGACGGAACGGCTCAGTGAAAGAGTAAAAAAAAAAAAAAGAAAAGAAAAAAGAATGCCATAGACAGATCTCACCCTTGTAAAACATATGCACAGCTCCAATGATAGCCAAGTACACAGCCATGCCAAGGCCAGGGACTGTCAGAGTTCGGACTGTCAAAGAGTTGGCATCAGAAATCTGTACGTCAGAGCCAGTCATCAGTCCCCCTGCTAGCATTGCCGTGTTGCCCACAACTCCCAGACCCGCCAAAACCCAGGTACTAATCTGCTCATTGGGGGGATAGGTTTAGGGGGTAGGGTGGGGGGAGGGGGTGATAGAGGAAGAATTTGGTTAATTTGGCCCAGATCAGCGGATGTAGGGTGCGGTTAGGAGAAAGAAAAGGGGAAAGAGCAGGCAGAAGTGGAATGATAGACTGATCGGGGAGAGATGGGACAGTAGGAAGAGAAAAATATAAACCGCACTTCAGTGACTGTTGTAAGCCAATCTTTTAGATAACGTTATATTAGTTGTTCAAACCTGGCCACACACACCTGCATTATGAAGAACTGCACTGTATGAAACAAATGTTAAATGAAATCAAATTAAATTATTGTAAAGTGACTTTTACTTTAACTATTTAGCTAGACTTAGTCAGTGCTGACAGACTCAAATCTGAAATCACTAATCGAAACAATAAGAGAGAGGCAACTGAAATTTCTAGGACACATCTGTCGCCACAGGGGCCTAGAATATCTGGCCATCACAGGGAAGATAGAAGGTAGCAAAAGCAGGGGTAGACAAAGAAATAGCTACACAGAAAGTCTAAATTCATGGACAACAAACAAAATTTGTCACGACAACTTCTTCTTGAGGTTGGCTGATAACATATCCGAGTGGAGAACCATGGCCATCAATGTCAGTTCCAAACAAGGCAACAAATGATGATGATGATTTAGCTAGACTGCCTAAATGTTATTCTAGACCCACAATGAATGTGGATTAATTTGTCCAAGTTAAATGCTGTACCCATTAAAAGCTAATAATTAATTTTCCTGCAGTCAGTTTCAATGTAATAGAGGACCCATCAATAATATCGCAAGACCTAAGAGATGAGCTTTGCTGAAATTGCATCATTAGCATAACCAAAGGTTTTTAAGAGAGCAGCAAACTAAAAGTACTGGCAAAGATCTAATCAATTTCATAGCTGCCATAGTTGGAATTATCACATTTGATAGCATTGACTGGAGACAAGTCCTGAGAAGATCATAAGATACAACATCAAAGTTTGTACATGGTACAAATCAACTAAAGGACATAATCTCTTAATGTTTTCAGGCATTTGGACACTAACTGAAGCAAACGTCCTTGGCCATCAAATCTATTAAAGATCATTATTTTTAATTATTTTTCATAATTTCTTGTCCGGTGTCAAAGGACGCAAATTAGGGAGCCCAAAACAAAATATGAAAGAAACACCACAACAACAGGAACATAATATGAATTACTGACAACTTTCTGAGGGTCAGGGTTTGCTTCAGTTAGTGTCAAATGCCTGAAAACATTTTTTTTAACCAATCTTTACTTCTGTTCCTTAGAAAATTGCTCACAATAGCTTAAAAATAAAGATTTCTGGTCTATCACTAAGCCTAATCTTTACCAGCCACTGTTTCGTGTCTTCTATGATGCCTAGGAAACGATAAGACAGCTCTGTGCATTTGTTCTACGTTAATAAAACACACTGGGACACATGTTATCACAAATAAGAAGTGCATGATAGAACTGGATAACAATGTAGACTATAGCTATTGATTGCTTGATTGATCTCATGACGTTGCCGTCGTAGAGGGAACGATGGAGCAGTTGACCATTTTCCGCCAGTCCTGTCTCTCCCTGGCCTTGTTTAGTAACTCACTCATGTTTAGTCCCGTCCAATCTTTGATGTTA
>JBCAUA010606104.1:0-16123 GCA_038406235.1 Peronia verruculata
GGAAAAGGTTAAAATAACCCAACTTTAGGAATAAAAAAAATCACCTCCAGGACGCGCCCCCCCCCCCCTTAAAGCAGCCAATGACCTCCATGGTTATCAGGTCTAGTTTGGAAATTAGACATCCTAGTCAGAATCTATTCAGGCTGAGGATAAGGTACTCGATTTTAATTTCTTTATGTAAAATGTGTGAGTCAGTTCTCCTTAATTTGACATACGAAGGCATTTCTGTTATTTACAGTCTATTCATTATTTATTTATTTATTTTGTTCTTGTTAAATTCTACAGTAGCTTTTGCACCTATCAAAGATAACTTTCTTTCGAAAATAAATAAATAAAGGAAAGAAAAAAAAAAACCTACCTTCATCGACTGAAAAGTTACGAAACATCATCTGGAAATTTGATTCAAAATCTGTGCGGAAAGAATTGTTTACATACTAAATCTTTTGAACGCTACCGAACGCCATACAATCAAACGTACAATTCAGACTAAGCAGCCTCGCGAGTTTATTATTCAACCATTGTCGCATTTTAAGAATAACCTCAAAAATATTAAGCTTAAGCTTTTTGCATTTCTAAGTACATAGAAAAACAGATCATATGCAATACCGTTGTGAGCCAAATTTTAAATGGATCCGTTCAGCAGTATTCGAGTCTATGAACCTATCGTGTCTTTTGTTGTAGCTTTATAGTATAGATCTAAGTTTACATCGTGTTTCCACAAGGAATCGAACCTTGTAATTTATTTTCCAGATATAATTCTTTGTCCTCCTGCTATCTTCATTATTGTGGTTCTCTTTTCAAAGCTATTTTTACAAGTATCATTCCCGTCTCAATCGTTTTCTATTCAACATGAGCCCTTCCCGAACATGTTTAGGCAACATGTGCCATTGTTTTGCACCGTCCGACTAGTTCAGGGAATGGCAAATCGTTTTACAGATTATCTGCCCTTTCCAAACGAGGAATTTGTGTAAGGGGAGATCATTTTGATTAGACGTTTACTTCCCCTTGTAAGACGAAGCATGTGTTGAGCAAGAAGTGTAAAGAAAAATAAAATCTTTTTACTGTCGAACGACTGATCGCCAGAACATTTGAGAAATTATAACAATAAGGAGAAAACATTTTCCTTCTATCATAATTTCTTTTGGAATTTTTCATGGTGTATGTTTCAGGCAGAGGGCTCAAAAGTGATTCCCCCCCCCCCCTTTTTTTTTTTACACTGCTTGTTCAATCCCTCTTTTGTCTGGTGAAGGGAAGTAATAGGACTGAGCACAACGATCTCTTATTACAGAGGTGACATTAAGTGCGTGAACACAAACTTGTGAAATGTAATAACTTTTCCTCTCTGTTTTAATAAAACATCGAAATATATTTAGCGTTTATAGCGCGCATTTTTGTACTTACGTATGTCTTGAGAGTTGTTGCCCCACAACTCACAGAAGGAGTTGTCTGTTCCACAGATAGGGCAGTGCTCAATAGCTAACCTGGCATTTGAATTGGCAACATTGAACTGAACAAAATGTACAGATAAGTTTGTTTGTTGGCGGTAGCAGCAGTAGCACGATTGTGCTCGGCTGGTAGGTGATGCCTCATCATCAGTCTCTCATCATCTTTTCTGAGTGTCTTTTAAAAGGTCACACAGACTGTCAATTGGTTTGACGCTTATATTTCGTTATTATCGTCGTCAACATTGTTATTTTAGAGACTTCTGTGAAAATTAAAAGACGAAATGTCTACCAGCAAACACCTTAACGCACTAAAAGAGACTGATTATACATATGGAAATAGAACAGACTGTTTGGATAAAATAAGCGGTAATGAGAGAAAGGGGAGAACAAAATAAATATATTTTTTTTAAATAAGCATAATGTTAAAACCAAGGTTATTCCACCAGTTGCTCGCCAAGTGTCTATAGAAAATGTGTTTTTATTGCTTCTTTGAGGACAGATGACGATGTCGATTAGGAATTGACGATGCAGTTTAGTCCTAAAGAAAGTAACACGTCACGACTACCATGTTACTGCAATGTAGAATGTTCGTAAGAATTTGTACTGCAAGAATCTCATTATCTCACTATGTGGGCTCCTCAATTAATGATGACAATAAAAATAATGATAATAATAATAGAGAGCATTCATATGGCGTTTGTCTTGGTGTAATTCAGGATCTGAACGTTTTGCAGACGACTGTTACCCTTGACCCAGACCCAGTAAAGACACATTTTTTCTTTTTTTTTTTTTTGTATGTTTTCAGTTTCCTGGGAACGATACCAGGCGGCTGCCTCCTGTCAAGTACTGAAATCCTTATCAGTCTCACAATAAAACACCTGTCTGTGGACCAGTAGCCATTTTAGCGTGGGTTGAGTCAGGAATGTGTGAACTTTTTTTTTTTTTTTTTTGTGCAGGGTCAAAATATCGGAATCAGCCACGATTCAAATCGTAAAACTTCTTAACCAGAGTCCAAATGCCTAGCCATTAGACTAACAAGTCTCTCTCCAAAACTATTTTCATATCCCACCTAACGTCATGCAACCCGGAAAACTTACTTATAAAACTGTAACCAGACGTTCTGACATCATGTGAACAGATTCGTTTTGGGTCTCCAATTGATGAGAGACTCGGCCATATGGTTCCTGAAAAATCGTGTAGTGAGTGACTCTCGCCCTTTCAGCGAGATACGTTGAATGTTACCTAATAGATCGAATCTATATGTATATATATTAATTTTTCACTGTGTAATCTTTCAAGCAAAGGTCGCAGAAGTGATTTTTGTTTTCCTCTTTACACTGCTTGTTCAGTCCCTCTTTTGTCAGATAAAGAGAAGTCCCAGGACTGAGCACAGCGATCTCCTATTGTTTTAAACCAGTCCCATTGGGAGCACCACCACAGTAGCTCAATATTCCAATCCGTGCGGGGACACTCTCTGCAGACAAAAAGGAACGGGCGGATTAATTTGCTTTTGTTATTTGTCCTTTTTTTTTTAAAGCTAACTATTTCTCCTTCCTTAACCGTTATAGTGTCAATAGAAAAGGCTAGGGGTATCAAGATCCCTAGTATGACATCAAAATCAATGTTTAAGAAATAGCAGTTCATGCTTATAGATGGGATTCTGTTGCTGTCCTCAACTGCTGGCTACTTGAAGCAGAATTTTTGTTTTACCTTTTAGTATGACCAATGAGTTTATGACCATATCGGCCCCTTGACACTTCTAAGGTTAATCATTACTATCAGTTTCACAGATGTTCAAGGTAAGATTTTATTGCTAACAGAAAAATAATTCGTTTTCCTTTCTTAATTTTGTTACAAGTATATTTTCAACCCTTATAATAACTTGTCACAATTTGCCCAGCTTCTGTTTATCGTACCTGTCCCTTGATCTCTGTCGATGTCAGTGCTTTTGAAGATGAGGCCGATGATCTGCAGAATCCTCTTTGTCGTCTATTTCTCCTTGAGAATCAGAAAATCTCACCCATGTCCATTCCTTGGATGTCATCTTCCTTTCTTTTCCTTTATCTTTCTCATCTGAATCTGCCTCTGGCAGTGCCTTTTAAGATGGGTTTACACGGCCCTATGGTCGGGACACATGATCATACCAATTCAATTTTCATTTTATAACAATACAAGAGAACTGTCAGACCGGCAACTAGAAAAACAATTCAAGAAAAATAAATAACATAGAAATTTATAAACAACTTGATTGTGATGATCAAACTCAATTCAATTTTCATTTTTTACTTTTAGTACTGAGGAGGGATTTTTGGGATGTGCTGTAGTTTTTGTTAGAAAAGTTTCATAAAAATAAATAAATTATACAAATACATAGCTAAATGATAACTAAATATAAAATAAACTAATTAATTAGCGTGTTAGCTCAGTGATTTGTGCTGCTGCCTTTAGAAACAGAGGTCGGTGGTTCGAATCACGACGGTTGCATGTTGTATCCTTAGGAAAGATACTTAACGCAGTTTTCCTCAGCCCACCCATCTGCAAAAGGGGTTCCTGGCATATATTGGGGGGAAGTAGAGTGGCACTGCACTGCGGCGACGCCGTCTGAAATGGCTAAGCCAATATCTCCTCTTCGGGGTCAAGGGATGATACCTTTACTTTTACTTTTTTTTTAAATTAATAAATAAAAAGTAACAAATAACAACGATAACAAAATTCATATGATTGTTTTTCCGCCTTTTTTTTTTCTTTTTTGACAAACCATGGTTAACGAGCGAAAATCTCTTCTCAGTGCTCGAGTGACGGTTTATTTTATACACCATGTATTTTATTATCTCCCTTTATCCAGATGGTCTGAACTTGAAGCCTAGACCCTGATGATTGCCCCCTGACGGCAGACTCTTCGTTGTCTCCAAGTTCCAGGGTGGGCGTGGCATGATGGCGGAGTTGCCTGCTTCCGGCTGGGGTCAAGGAATCGGAACGCTGGACATGGGGAACACAGCTATCTCAAACTGACCACTAATGGCAATGACCCTCAGGGTAGAGACATCTGACGGCAGTGAAATACTGTTTGTTACTGAGCAAGGCGCTTACTATCTCAAGGGAGAAGATTGAGTTTTGAACCAGTTTTAGCTAACTTTACATTGATGCAAGCAAGAAATATTTCCATATTATGTAAGAACCAATTATAGCACTCACGCTACAGAATTGAGCCAAGTATTTACATTCTGCCTTGTTTATCTTTAATTTTTTTTTTTTTAGGCCAGTAACAAACCTTTTAGGTACGTTTCCAAGGCTTCCACATATTCAAATAATTATTTCCGAGTGTTAATTTCTGAGTGCCAATGTTGTTAATTTCTAGAGATAGTGGCATGTACTTTTCGAACGTATTTCTATAACATTTATCCACAAGGAATCGAATGGTATTGCTATTTCAATTGATTTAACTGTTTTTTTAACATGTGATGTCTAGACTAGGCCTGTGCATGACCGGTCATGATAACCGGTTATACCAGTCATGGACTCATAAATGGTTAATCGGTTATAATGACCGGTGACCGATCATGATTATGCCGGTCATGATCAACCATGAAGTGTGGTTAAAACAGTCATCAGTTGGCTACACCGGTGTCTTTGATCTCAGGAAAACTCCGTCCGTCAGCGACACACGTTCGTCCCAATGTCACCCTTCTCATACCCCTCCCTCTGCGTATGAGGGTTTTTTTCAGAAAAAAGGGAAAAAAACTCTGAGGTGAGTTTTACTGAGTATTTAACCCTAGAAGTGCCAAAAAGGGCGATCTGCCTAGGTGTTGCTTACAGTGCTTTGCATGCGAATTACACTTTAGATAGCTATGATACAGTGAGAATAAGAGGAAATTCATTTCAAACGTTTACTGCCATTTGTGTCTACACTGTCATTTCATGAACATAAATCAATATCATTGTGATAATATTGCATTCTGGCTGTTTCATGTGATTTTGTTAGGGTTAGAACGGTCGACTTCGAGGCGCCGAGAGCGCGTTTTGAATTTCCTCCTCTCCCACCACCCCACCTCCCTGCGAATGTTTGGCAGGTGCCATGTTGTTATTAAAGTCTAACTTATGAAGGGATCGTAACTGTTTGTGATTTAATTAAAATTTTATGAGCATTATTTGGTAATATTTGGTATCAAACTGCAATAACATTCGACGCCCGATCGACCTGCAAGGTCAGATTTGTGAATGGAATATTGCGTTTCACACCCCACAATTTTTTTAATCTGAGTCCCCTGTCAGAGGTCAAGTGAGCGAAACTCAGGCTGAGTGTGGAAAGCGGCTTCTTTTTTTTTTTTTATTGCAGTAGACTAAGCTGAAGACGATAACCATAACTGGTGTGACATCACACATGGCAAAGAGAGAAATATTTAACCGATATAAAAAACCGGTGATCGACGGTCATGGTCATGGTTAACCGGTTAACCGCCGGTCACGAACATTGTCGGTTGCGCACAGGCTTAGTCTAGACCTCGATACATACATATAAACATACGTGCGAGCTCAAAAGTGAAGACAGGATTTTTTTTTTTTAACAAAGAACCGTCGAGATAACCTCCACCAGGAAAGACGTATATAGAGAACGTAATGTAGCAATTTAATACAAAGTCGTGGTGTTCGTTCTTATGATACCACTAGATAAACGCGGTATGCAAACATCAGACTCGTTCGGTGTTAGTCCATCCATCCATCCATCCATCCATCCATCCACCCACCCATCCATCCATCCACCCATCCATCCATCCATCCATCCATCCATCCATCCACCCATCCATCCATCCATCCATCCATCCATCCATCCATCCATCCACCCATGCATGCATGCATCCATCCATCCATCCACCCTCACGTCCTATATCTGTCAGGGGTTGTTTTAGATACAATATAACAAGATACCTCTTCCACCTACTGTCTCTCGATGTCTCCATTCCCACGGGTAACATCACCAACCTGGTTATTGATCACGTTACTTTCATCACTGTCAAGTTTCGTTACTTGTTACAATAGTAACGAGAATGTCACATCACATTTATTAAGGGCACAGCTACCATCTTATGTAAGCACCTCCCGATCACATTTAAAAATGCTGGAACTTTTTATGTGTGGTTCTGTGTATGTGTAAGAGGATGATATGCAAGTAAAGGTATGATTAATAATATATTTAACATTATGCATTATTTTTACGATTTCTTTGTATGATTTTGAACCTAGTTTTCACATCGCACAAAAATGTCTACCTTTGTGGCACACAAAGTTATATTATTATTATTATTATTATCATTATTATTATTACAAGATCTTAAGAACCATGAACAAGTAAGAGAGGATAACAGATTTATAAACAGAATAGAAAGGGAAAGAAAGATATGGAGAGTGGTATGTATGTGTGTGTATGGAAAGGGGTGGGGGCGAACTTTCTTTATAGCGTTTCATAACACAAGAAGATAAGAATAAAGATGAAGGTAAAAGCAAAATAAAGGTAAAGATGAATAAGGAAGAGGCTTTCAGTTTGAACATCAAGATGAAGTTATTTATATGTATTATTCGCTTTATAATCGTTTAGTTAGTTGCCAGTTTCACAGTCTTTTTCTATTTCATAACATGAATAAGAAGAGGAAGATGATGGAGAAGAAAGAGAAAGAGAAATAGGAAGAGAAGAAGAAAGAAGACAGAAGATATAGACAGGTGGGTTATAATGAGTCAGGAAGGAGGACACTATTGCCACCACTGAAAGAGGCTTGAGGAAACAGTTTGGGGGGGGGGGGTGGTGGGGTAGATTGAAAGATGAAAACATAAATTTGGAGATAAATGAAAGTGTTGAATGATGGGCAATAAAACCTGGGGCTCACAGACATGGTGAGTGAAGCGGAGAGAGAGAGAGAGAGACAGAGAGAGAGTGAGAGAGAAGGAGAGAGACAAGGAGAGAGAGAAAGAAAACATGTGGTAGTGCATGAGGACCCAAAGAATGAATATAGTAAGGAAGGAAAGAGAGAAACGAGGACTGAATATGGGAAGGAAAGAAACATAGAAGAAAGGAATGAATAAAGGAATCAAAGAAAGAGAAAAGAATGATCAAAGTAAGGAATCAAGGAAAGAGGGAAAGAGAGAGAGAAAAAAAAAACAGGAAAGAATGCAAGGAAAGTCTTCGAAAATTTTCAAAATAGATGTTATTATAAAATTTCTGTGGGACATAATGTCTATCGTATAATGCTTTAGGACAGTTAAAAGAAAGACAACTTTTTAAAACTGAACTTCCCTTTCGATGTGTAATCTTCACTGCACAAGCCTATGTCCATAAGTCAGAACGTTCGTCACTACATAACCTGTAGATCTAGATGTAATTTTGTACGCATCTCAATAGACCATTTGAAAACAACTCAAATGCAGCTCCTGTCTTCCTACATTAATGGCCTTTAGAAAAATAATGGAATGTCTATCGAGCATTTTTTTTTTTTTAAGTCTTTCAATCCTGAGATGGTAGGATTATCTCGGCTTTAAGTAGATACCTGACTGTGGTGAGAATTTTTGTGGGTAGAAATTTGGAATTTGGAAATTTTGCCCGGACAGCGGCGGTCAGTCTACTCTTCCATCGGTTTTGAACTGCCAATGGTTCTTTAACATGAGTCACATACACACCAAACATCTGAGAAGGTTAGACGTCCGACTTCCCTACCCAGTGGAAGCCAGGGAAACTTTGAGTCTCATTGAAAAAATGCAGGTTTCGATCTTCAAACCACTGCGTACCCCTCTATCAAACTATGGTATACGGTTGCGGTATTTACGCCTTTCAACCGCCTGCAGGTGGTTTATCACGAATATTGCACAGTGAGCTATTCCTTTCCTTAACCCTTTGACTGCCAGAGACACATCCATAAGAAGATTCAAATATCATTTTAAACTCCCAGAATCCACTGAGTTAACTGTAGCACTGTGAAAACACCAACACTAAGTAGCCTTTAAGTTATTGGCCCTTCAAGAGGTGGACATGTCTTCAATTTAATACACGAGGGATTCCAGAATGAATGTATAAATGGCTTTGGCAGTAAAAGAGTTAACCTATCCCATAACCTGTTGACCTCACTGGGACACCATCATAGACTTTGCAACAATCTTATTCCAGTTCTTTCGGTCCTTGGTTACTTTTTCTGAACCAGCGAAGTCCAGCCCTGTCCATTCCTTGATGTTGTCTACCCATCTTTTTCTGTCTCCCTCTTTCTCCACCTCCACCAACAGTACTTTGAACAAACATTTTGGCTAGGCTTGCTGACTTTGATACACGTATGTCCGTCCATACCACCGTAGTGCATTTCTTGACCATGCATTGCAAGGAGTCCCTCATGTGGCCCTATTGCATCTTCGACTTGTTTCTCACTGTTTCATTAGTGATGTGATCTAGTGATATATACAGCCTTCTAATTTAATACCATGACAATAATAATATGTTGGGTCTGACTATTTCACTTAAGAAAATATTGCAGTTCTTATTGTTCTATTGTTTTTGTTTGTGTGTTGTTATTGTTTGTTTCTGTATAAGCTGGAATAATTAGCATGTATGAGATTTGCCTATAGCCTTCTTCTTCCATTTATATATTCTTTCGATGAACCTTTATTTCGATTTTTATATCCTTGTAATATGCTTATTAATAATAATTCTTATGATAATGTAGTCATTGCGTTTTATTTATTTTGTCTGTTTTTGTTTGGTTGTTGTTTGTTTGTTTGTTTGTTTGTTTGTATTTATTTGTATATATTAACAGTAAGTGGCCTGTCAAAATGTTTAGTTAGGGACAAAAACAAAAAACAAAAAACAAAACAAAAAGAAAAACATCTAACGTGACATCGAGGATACGGTACGTAATGAACGTACTAAAACAGAGGTCGACCATAGCAGCCAGCGAGAAAATCTTATCCCGTGGTTTTTCCTTTGCGTTTTTCAAAGTCTGGTTGCCATGGAAACCGACGCCGAGCGCACGCAAGGAAAAGGCTGGGGGTGGCGTATACTGTACTGATTACACGTAGAGGTTGTACTATCAGGCACGACAACTCCTGCGGCCCCTGCTGCCTCCGTGACGCGGAGTTGTCTGCCCGGGACTCAGTGTCTCCGTCTCTGCTTTTATGTGTAGGGTCGGAATGAATGAAAATGACATAGAGATAAACAGATTGGAGAAGTTAATGAGTAACATCAGTGCTTATTTGTTGTTGTTGTGTATCGCTGTTGTTGTTGTTGTTGTTGTTGTTGTTGTTGTTGTTGTTGTTGTTGTTGTTGTTGTTGTTGTTGATGATGATGATGGTGATGATTTGGCTTTCACTTTCAACATCAATATCATATTATTTATATGTGTTATTTGCTTTTTTTTAATTTTGTAATTAGTTGACGGTTGGACAGCCTTTTTCTATTTCATAAATGATGATGATGATATAAAAAATCTTACACATTTGCCCATTATATATCACAAAATGTTATATTCTAACTCTAAAAATATATTATCTTGTTTCTTTTTATAGTACATTAAAAACCATATCGTACACAATAAGGAAGTCATCTGATAGATATTTTCTTCCAAACACAGCAATACCCTATTTAAATTTTATATGTTTACTTTGTGGCCCTGAAGAAGAGTCAGTTTTATTTGAAAATTTGGCATTCACTTTTAATATCCAGAAGAAGTTATTTATATGCGTTATTTGCTTTTTTAAAATTGTTTAGTTAGTTGCCGGTTGGACAGTCTTTTTCTATTTTATAAAATGATGATGATGATGATGATGATAATGATGATGGTGGTGGTGCTGGTGGTGGTGGTGGGGGTGATCGACGAAGAGCCAAGCAGGCTCGAAAATTTGGCTAGCGAGATTAGTTTCTTCTATTGACTCATTCAAAATTCTTCATAATGTTTTTATACTTTTTTGATGTATTTGATTAGTTGCCGGTGGACAGTCATCTTAAGTTTAAGATTTTTTTTTTTTTAAATGATGATGATGATGATGATATTGTTGTTCTTGTTGTGTTATTATAGCAAAGATAAATAGTAATTTTCGCTGTGGGAGGATCATTTCAGAGAATTATTTGGGGAATTTTGCTGGACATGTTTTTCTGAAGAAAACAGGCATGTAATATGCAACGATACAGTAGTGCAACTGTTTAGTGTATGAATATGCTCAAAAGGAATGACAATGTAATAGACCATTCACCCGCTGTTGTCCTGCTCATTATCATAGAATATGTAAAAACTAACAACTCATACTTACCTTTGACAAGTTAACATGTAACGGTGTTTCCACTGAAGTGAAGAGGATCTGGATAAACTAAAAGTGGACTATTGATTTAAGTTGTTTGAGACTATCATCGCTGTGCGAAGTAAGCTTAATACTGGTTACGGTTGTTCTACACCTTTCAACTTCCTCTGGGGTGGTAATCTCGGCGACACAAGTGATACAACTATGGATTACGAGGATATGGTTAGCTGCAGTCAATGTAGACCTCTCCGAGTAGAAATGCAAGCATCATTTTCCGCGAGAAAGAACATGCGTGTTTCTTTCTCTGCTCTTAACTCACTTTCAGCACAACTTCCTCTTCGCCCAGTTCACGTTACAATCTTGCTGACCACCTGTAACGAGTCAAAGGTGAATTAAAAGAAAACGTTAGTGTGATTACATTACTGAAAGCAGTGGTTTATCATTTATTCTTCAACGTTCCATTATGTATTTTGTTATTTAAATTTTAAAAAAATAATTAAATAAATAAATAAAAAAATAGAATGATATGAAATGAACTAATGCACATAATCTCTGAAGTACAATGATAGGACCAGATGGCTAAAATCTAACACAGTTTTCCCCAATCCCCTTCCAAATCCCTCTTCCCCTTTCAGCTCTATTCCTACTGGTAGAGAGAATTAGCATGATTATTATACAGATCTAGGTTCAAAGTATCCTTTCAATTCTTTTATTCAGGTACCCCCAGACCTAGGTTAGCAATGCTTGAAAGAGCATGTTTTAACAAATAGCCCTTTTGAAGTTTCTACATAAAATATTTCGCTATAACACACACTGAATGTAATTGTAAATTAGTTAACTTAGTTACTGTTCCCTAATCTCCTCCTCTAATTTTCACGAGCCCTTTGATTCCAAATCACCCCTCCCCCCCCCCCTCTTTCTTCCTTCCTTCCCCTCTCCTTCATTTAAGGAAGAAATTTCTGTTTTGGATAGTACAGAGAAATTCAAGTAAAGTAGTAAAGATTTCGAAGATCATGACGGTGGGCACTGAAATTCCCGCCACAGCATTGTTTCTGTTTCTGTTTAGTGTGCATATGTCGTTATTATTTCTTTTTCTGTTTAGAAACTGACCCTGGCCGTGTATTGATAAGACAAGTGTTCGGTTTCTCAGACAATCACCAGAAAAGTTCTATTTCCTGACCTTCACACACACACACACTCAGACGAAACACATACACACACACTCACACGAAACACATACACGCAAAAAAAACACACACACACACACACGCACGCACGCACGCACACACGCACGCTCGCTCGCACATATGCACACATACACACACACACACACACAAACTGATGAGAGCGAAAACTTTTCAGTCCGTGCTGTCTTGTTCTACATCAAATTTATTAAGTCGTCCAATTCTGTTACCCTTCTCTTTTTTTTTTTTTTTAATTCATGAATTTAAATGCTTAAGACAATTTTTTTTTCAGGAAGTATCAGCTATTCTTTATCTTGTTTTCTTTCTTTCCTTCCTTATCAAATTTTCTCTCTTGTTTTCTTTCTTTCACTTTCTCTTTCATTCGTTCCTTCTTCCTCTTTTCTTTCTTTCTTTCATTCTTTCATTCTTTCTGTTTTCTTTTTTCTTCTTTCATTCTTTCTCATCTTCTCCGTCTTCATTTCTTCTTCTTTTTCTTCTTCTTCTTAGTCCTTTACTGGTTATGGTTTTTATAAGCTTTTCAACCTCCTGTGGTGGTGGTTATCTCAGCTGTCCACAACCGTGGTCAAAAAATAACATAACACTATGTGTGTTATGTTATCAATCCCTTAACTGGGTCTTCTATAATAGGGATCCATCCTAGTCGAATATTAGATATCTCTAATCATATAGTTCTAATCAAGTGTTTGTAGTAAGCTTGTATATATACTTGTGGGTTAAGTTAATTACATCCATTTACGACCTGATAGTGAAGAGCTATCAGGTGATATGATCTCCTCTCTCACATTGGCCTCTAAATGATCCTATTACCTTTTAGCCAAGTGCAGTGAAATGGCTACGACATGGCTGTGCTCTCATAGATTGAAGGCAAAGTATAAAGGCCCCTTTAAACATGCAGTTGATTCATCGACAAACTGTAGGACAAAACCGCTAGCCGACAAAACTGAACGGTTTGAGTGCAAGCTATTTGAAAAGAAAAAAAAAAAATCTGCCTTATGTCGAGTATTGGTAGGTAATAAACTGTGAGGATGGAAAAAAAGAGAAGTTAGTGAGAGAGGACAGCGACAAGATGGTTTAGAAATATTGCCTTATGTCAGGCTCTAGAGCTGGCCATCTTCTACAATGTTGGAATATTGAGTACAAATTATTGTGAGAGATTATGTGTCCATAAATCAACTACTTCTTTAATTAATTAATTAATTACTCAAGTCATTCGTTCACTCATTCATTTATTCACGCATGCATACATTTAGACAATACTTCATTCATCGAATCGTTTATTCATTTATTCACTCATTCCCTCATTCACTCAGTCATTACACCCAGTCATTTGTGTCAGTCAGTTAGTTCATGGGAGGGGTCAGTCAGTAATCATCGATTCACTTAAGTCTGTTAATCGAAATACATTTTGGTACTTGAAGTTAACCCAATCCAGCACTGACGTATAAGATGTAATACGTGTATCGTTTGAACCAGTTGTTTCATCTGGTTGTCTTCACCACATTGTCTTCCACAGCATGTCCCATTTCAGCCCTCACTGGTCAATAAAGTTTAAAACTAGTTTTTCCTGATCAGATGTAACCTTTACCGTGTCCTTTTGAAGCTAGATGACTAGACGAAAGAGGCCCATTTTAATTGCACTAAGAAATGTAGAGGAACAAGAACTCCTTGCTCTGAAATTTGAATCTGTTCTGTTGGCTGCATCCTTTCATTCTAATAACATCTTCGTTTATTTCAAGTCAATCGTTTCTTTATTTTCTTTTTCTTCATCTCCCTCCTTATTATTATTTTTTAAACTTATTCACGACCTCTTTTACCATCAACTTTTTGGGCTATGCAGAGGAAGAAGAAGAAGAAGAAGAAGAGAGAGAGAGAGAGAAGATGAAAGAGAAATTTCTTTCCATACTTAGTTATGCGCCTTCATAGACGTTGACTTCACAAACGACAATAACAAAAAAGCCAATTAATTTGAAATTATCTCTCTACTCAAATTATTTTCTTATCTTTATCACATTATGCCCTGTTTCATTTCATTTCGGGATGGCCTCTTTTTCTCAACAACATCTGTCTCTGTCTTTCTTTTATGTTTGTATGCGTGTCGTTCTGTGTGTCTTAATCATAGGCTAACTTGCACAGGACTTCTTTTCGTTATGGTCCATGCATTGATAAAACATAAGACATTGTTGAGAATATTCCATTAATATTTGGGAATGACTGTCACACATATTCAGTTCATAAATAGAATGGAAAAATGAAGAATGGAAAACAGGTATTTGTCAATGCAAATTTATCAGACCTGAACGAAGGGGACTTCCGTCTCTTCTCCTTTGTTATATCCGGGATGCTAGAAAGAATCCCATTGGACGGCGAGATTGAATAGCATATGAAAAAAGAGAGGCATAGTATTGAACACGTAAGCGTACAAATATAACGGTAGGCCTAAGGCTTTGTGCTTGTAATTGTTAAGAAATCCTATGTGGGGAAAAGCAAGTATAAGCTCAAGCTCCTTGGGGACAGGAGAGAAGGAAAAAAAGGAAGGGGGGAAAAGGGGGGGGGTGAGGAAGGGCCAGAGACGGATTCAGTATAGTAAAATCTGCTTAGTAATCACGGATGTCCACGTATTTAGCATATCACCAACCGCTAATCATAAGAAAACCAGGATACATAAATGTGTATTTCAGGGTCCTTGGGAAAGCTGGGCAGTGATAACAGAACACGTTGCTATACAGTATACATTGCTTTGTAACGAACCCCAACCCACATAGAATCTAGTTTCCAGGATACAGTTACAAACTGCTCAATCGTGGCTGATCAGTCTCTCTAACTGATAATGCCGTCCTTGAACTGGCAAAAAATATATTGAATGAAGTCCTTTGTTGTATAATGTGTACTTTCAATGCTGTCAAATCTGATGTGTGAAATATATATGGGCAAACTTTTTTCAAAGTGCTTATCGTCTTGTTTAAATGGTACATATTGCATCGAATGATACCTTTATAAAAATGGGGTAAATGTGTCTAACTTGCCATAAATTACTATTAAACAGTGTAATCAAATTGCTCAAAGTCGCCTGTAGGCCTATTCCGGCTTATAAATGTGCAGGGCTTCTCTAAAACTGAAGTAAAATTTGCCGAATTAGAGGAAAAGTGGATATGTTGTATTAGATAAGCTCAGTATACTTTTCACATTTTTCACGTGATTTTTCTTTTCTTGTTTTGATTGTTTGACTGACCTTTTCAACAAATTCAAGCTCCAGGGCTTAACATGTAGAGAGAAGATATCGTGGCAGGGTGGTGAGGGAGGGGATGAAGAAAAGAAATCGAATGCTATGACAGAGGCAATACATCAAAATTATGGCCGCATCACTGCACTAAACAAATTAAATGTACCACCGCCTGGGAAAGAAGAGACGGGTTGTCAGAGGCCTAGCTAGGCCACCGATTTACACTTGACGACAGGTAGATAGATGCCCCGGTCTTACCTCAGTTTGGTTTGTCTTGTCAACACAGTGACTCCAGTCCTTAACTGGAGGGAAGACTGTAAAACCAGTGGCGGATCACCCCCTTTGGCTCTGAAGTTTGAATTGTTAAATGGGCATCTTCACCACAAGCAACTAAAACGCAACAGCCAGTGAAACAAAACAAAGAACATTTTAGGACCGTTTGTTATAGGTTATTGGAACATAATTATTCCCTCATAGATCTCAGATATCTTAGGCTGTTGGTTTAGCACCCCATAACTAAAATGGTAATGTTTTGAAAACAAATGCAGAGGAAGCAAATGCAAGACCTTTTCATTTCTTCTGTCATTATTTCGTTCATTCGTACGAACGTTTTTTCATTGTCCTTCCTTTCTTCCTTTCCTCCTTCCTTCTTTCTTTCGTTCATTCATTTATTTGTTCATTCATTTATTCATTCATTCATTTATTTATTCGTTCGACCATTCAGACATTCACTTATTACTCAGTGTAGATCCACGAACTTTCGATAGATGAATAATACTCACTCACTTGTGCTTACTTGTACTGGTCTTCTGCAATCCTTGTATATACCTGATCCCAGACGAGCTCCCAAGAATGTCACGAACTTTCTGGGTGTGGATGTTGAATGGGTATGCGTCGTATGAGTGGTGATCGGGCGGTGGATACAGATGAGACGCACACAGTGGTGAAGAAATAACGACAGAAATCTCCAACGTCGAAACAATACAGAA
>JBCAUA010606215.1:0-11967 GCA_038406235.1 Peronia verruculata
GGGGAGGGATTAATTGCATAATCTTAATGTTCGTTCCTTCTGAAGTTGAGCCACAACAACAAACAACAAGAACAAGAACAAAATAACAAAAATAAAATAAAATATAATAGTATAAATTTTTAAAAAAAAGTTTTCCTTGTTTCTTTTTTTGAACTTTTGTTTTTAAATGGTTTGGAATTTATAAACTATTTGTCCTCTTCTCAGTTGTCGTGCTATTGACTAATTTACAAGCGGGACTCGAAGAAATTTGAACAAGTCATTCGTTGGCAAAGATTGTATTATGGGTGCAATATTTTCAATCACATCGCTGAGGACCTTCAAAATCGTGGGTGAAAAAGCAAGACCACGGCCTCGATGACTGATGTATTGTCATAATAATTACTTGTCATTATGTTTGTTAACTTGAAGGTAAAAAATGTGTTGTTTAGTGGGAATTAGCAAAACGTATTGATCTGAAATGGTTGCTTTTTATTTATTCATCTATTCATTTTGATAGAAAGGTCATATCAAAATCTCTGATTAAAATAGAATGAGACAAAAAAAAAAAAAAAATCGCTCGAAAAGAAATGTGAGGCTTTGCGAAGACTTTCATGTGGTGCCACACTGCTAAAGACTTACACCCCTTCGGTAAAGATATTCAGCCGCTTTTTTTGTGTGACAGTTTGTAATGTTGTGAAGTCACGAAAGCTATTGTTCAGAAAATTGTGGTTAATGTTTTCCAGTCATTGAACAGTACCCAACCGACAGGTCTTTGCAAACAGCCATGCAAGTCTAACTCACTGATAGAACGCTTTTTCCATCATACTTTAATTAGTTCCACATCTGTTCAACTATATTTGTTAAACGACAGCATATTGCATCGTTTTATTCTCTAACAATTGCATTTTGGTTATTAAGTATAAACTGAAAGATTGCAAAACTGAATCCCACGTCATTTGAAACTGCATTTGCAGGGAAAAGACGCTTTGTCAAAGCATGTTAGACATGATTGTGCCAGTGACATGGCAGTTGGTGTGAGAACCCTTGTCCCCTAACCCCTTGTGTCCTCTGGCACCACACTAACCCGTTGCCAGGTTGGGAAAACTCGGCACTGACGCGGTGCGTCGGAATGGCTGGAGTGGCACAGGCATGGCACCCACTCTCTATGTGCTGTTGGTAGAAGGAAATCCTGTTAGTGTTACACTACAGTGACTTAGACACTGACCTCAGCTATTCAATAGAAACGGGTTAATTAGACTATTGGAGCTGTTTTTACCATCGTTGGTGATAATCAATGTTTGTGTTTTATGTGAAAAATTGTGACCACAATTCTTTACAGGATATTGATCTATTATTTTCATCGCTTTTTGCTTTACCCGGAGTGAACACAATGAATTTTCATTATTGTTAAGTTAATACAGTGGACGTTTTCTAGATCTTGAGATAGATCATACAGTAATTACAGTGGTAATTGTGATGAAGAAATAGCTAGATCCATGTTAGATACCTGTGGTAACTGTTTGCTGGCGTTGTTGAGGGTAGTGGTCTCAGACATAGAATGAAACAGTTGTGGTCTCGCTGAAATTGCTGAAGGATTTGTGCCATATATATTCTCTGTATACGAGCGAAAATATTTGAGCCTTGTGCTCTTTGCGTGCTTGGTGATTGTTTAGATAAGTACCAGTATAACAAGAGAGATGACATGAATTTTCCTTTTTGATTGCCCATGACTAGAAGTACACTGGTTGTTGTTGTCACCATTGTTACCTTAGAATCTTCATTGGTTTTGCTGTGGTCAGAGATGGGAAGGTCGTGTTGTATAGTGACATGTTTCCTTTGACTCGGGGTTCAAAATACCATAGTTACACCTCATAATTCATATGTCCGGAGTTTTGGTGCCCATTTCACATAGAGAGCATGGGCACAGGTTTTACATACTTAGGGTTATATTTGCAAGCGTTTCTCCCTCTGATGGAGGGAACGTATTGTTTGGCAGAGTTATGATGCTGGGAAAAAGATGTCCATTCTAGACACAACCATTCAGTGCACAACCAATACAAAGTTAATACTAACAACAAAAGACGTGCACTCTTGAAACTTCAAATGGTTACAAAAAAATATTATAGATGATGCCAGTGCTTTAGCATAACTGGTTATTACAGTTTGGTCGAGACCAAGTACCACATAATTGATTACTTTAGGAATATTTCATATCGTGCGGTGAACTCCATGATTACTACCATGATTACTAGATTATACCATTTGTTCATCTCGCCAACTAACCTTGTAGGCCCCTTGCTGTATACCCGAAAAGCATCAATCACCGTATATATGCAGAGGCAGATAAGAAGACTTTTCTCGGAAGAAAAGATCGAGCTGAAACATGTCAATCAGTCTTTGCCATTTGAGTGCTGTCAGGATATTACTTTTGCTATCTTCCTAGACGAACTTTTCTATGACTTGTTCTGACATGAGTTAGTAGAAATAAATTCCAGGAATGTCTTGAATTGGTATGCATGTCTTCATTTAAAAAATTAAATGACAGAAAGCCATTTATGAAACATAATGGTGTATTCACCCTTAGCCTTTGAAAAAGCTATTGGTTTTAGGTGAAATCACTGTGATTTTACTAGCCGACAGCAGTCTGTGACCATTATCATTTGTTGAAACGTTGCTGTTTAGAAGTACACTATAATTGCTGAGAGAACAGAACATCAATCATTATTTGATGTAGAAATTGTACATGATGTCAGTACATCAGACCGAAAATGAAGGCGTAGTTTTAACTTGAATTTGTCAACCCATGACATTTCATACTTTGACATACAGTGAAAAAAAAGTCACTGATTGATTGAAATTACTGTTCTGATGCCGGTGTACGGCTGAAACTTTGAGAAGTTTAAATTGGTCTGAAATAATGTTTGCGATTATATAAAGCCAGCCCAAGTATCCAGAATAATCCTTAACACATTAAAATTTCGAAGTGTCTATCTGGGCCTAGTATTGCAATGAGAAAGCATAGGCAAATAAAAAAGTCCACCACAAATTAAAGGCGAAACAATTTTGTGTTGGCTCGCACATGGGCGCGTCTATTCGCAGTTGAGGGGGGGGGGGAGAAGGAGGGGTTGGGGTAGCCTCCCTCCCGACACGTTACACAACTAACTGGATAAAATAACTTTCTTACGCATGGGCAGAGAGAAAGAGGCGCATCAATAGGCCCAAATAGACTCTAGGATCTAGCTGGGCCAGCTGGCCTAAATAGACGGCATCTTAAAATTTATGTAAAGGATAATGCAAATGGTCTGTGAGTGATTGTTGTGTAGACATAGTTATACTAGTTCATGAACGGTACAGCTGTTAGAGTTACAGCTATGAACAGTTTGAGAACCCGTGAACTTGTTACTCGAACTTGTATATATGCCACTATGCACTATATGTATAGGCCTATATAGAAGTGATTTTCCTGATGAAATTAAAAAAATATATCGTGTTCAGTTTACCCAGGCGCCCGCCATGCCTGGAGATACCACCAAAGGCAATAAGTCGGAACGAGTAAAATTGAAATGTTGAATCTAAATCGGTGTCGGGAACACAATTTTATTGGCCACTGTTTGTTACCACGACTGAGTTTTTATGTCGAAAATAGATTCGAAAGACGTCATTTGATGAGAACGAAGATCTAATTTGTTTTCTCCTGTTGTCAAACTAGGTCATCGAATATTTCAAAACTTCTGTCCCTGTGTCTCAGTCGCGAAATGCATGTTATTTGCACATAATGTAATAATATTTTATTCAATACAGTAGTTTTAAAAACGGGAGAGGAGGGGAGGGCGTGTTGTACATAAACTGTATCTGAAATTCAAAACTTTGAAGTTATTCTTCAGTGACAGTTATAAATATTTTCAGACCAGTTTCATCTTATAATAACGTAACTTATTTTTCAAAACTGACTTTGTCTGCTGGGTCTGGGTGGCAATGGCTTTATGAGAGACATTGATTTGCCACTTGATGGGGTTCACAATACCGTGAATAGACAACCCTAGTCAAAAAGACTTTAATAAGTATGATAACAGTTTCGGGGGATTGGTAGACGGTAAGGGTGGTTTTCCCCACAGCCATTAATTAAGGTCTTTGGGGTATTAGCCCTCTTCTGAGATCTCTCCCCGCGGCATTCTAATGCGGTATGTAATGCTTGAGTGCTTAGTAAAACATGTGTTGTTTTGTTTCTAATACCCTGGCTCTCTTTCGTGATTGCAGGGCGTGAGTAAGTGACAAAATATGGCAGGTCTGTGTTGCAGATTGGTGTCTGGGTGCACAACCTGTTTTGTTGCTAGTGCCGTGATCGCAGCACTTATATGTGCTTGTATGATGACACAACATTAGTAGCTTATCAAATGAAACAGGGTGTGTGTTCCAGATAAGATCTGTGGTTCACAGATTTGTAGCAGCAACAGCTACCACAACATCGATATCATCACTAGCCTATCAACCATAGTAACAGCATCACTTTTATAATCAACATCGGTAATGAAATCCAACAAGGTTATCCGAACAAAGTCCATACTATATCACTGTCATTGCCTCTACCAGACGTTCTAGAACAGTAAGAGTCATAGCAACCACAGTATTTTCCGTTACCATCTTCTCAAAACCACGACCATCTCCTCTACCATTATTATCAGAACTATCGCCATAGCTGCTGCACTTAGCAACATTCTTTCACTGATCCAAGTTTCGAAATGTGAAATTCGTATGCAGCTTTGTTGTTGTTGTTGTTGTTGTTGTTGTTGTTGTTGTTGTTGTTGTTGTTGTTGTTGTTGTTGTTGTTGTTGTTGTTACTAGTATTCGATTTCAGCCAGTAATCATACGCCTTTAGTCAAATTTTATGGGCCCAAGATTAAAGGTGCAGTTTTTCTCTTTACTGACTTAGGGATCTTGTCGTCGACATTGGGATGGGTAAGGTACCCAGAGTTGAAAGAAGCACAAACCGATGATTCCAGAATTTGCCAAAGCAAGTGAAAAAAATAAAGGAGTAGGACGCGCCACTACTGCCACACATCGCTCTTCACCATTCATAGCCAATATATCAGCACCCCAGAACTGCTATGAGCCGCGATACATCACAAAAGATGTGATGGATCTAGGATTTAGTCGGCACACGTGATGTTGTATACATGCTGTACGCATTCTTAGGACATTTCTTGACATCTCAAAAGAGGAAACGGAGAACTCATCTATAGACTACGGTTTGTTTGCTAAAGGTTATTGTAAGAGTTGGCGTTGCAGCAACAAGATCCCGGAAGAGAGCTTAGTTATGTGCACTTTATTCAATATACATGTAAGCTTACATGCTAAACAATATCAATATTAATATGTTGCGGCTTTACGTCACAAAAGTTTATGGGCAGAAAAGTCAGTTATGATACTATGTTTTATGTCCATTCTAGAATTCTATAATAAAGTGTCTTTGTTCTTTATGTCGTTTAATTGCTCCCCAAATCTAGGTATAAAATTTATGTAGGCCCTACTTGATTTATTATATTTTAATTGCTAAGTATGAAAATGATGTGATAGGACATACACTTTAATAGAGAACCAGTTTGGTCCAGGCAGCGCTCTCTGCACGCCAGACTTGGTGGTGTGAAGTACTGTATTCCGAAAGAATGGAGCATTGCTATGCTTAAGAATCAGTCGAGAACGTCAGCGATACTCCTATCTGCAATAATAATAATAATAATAAGTTTTCCTTGTTTCAGTGCTGTTAGTGATATTTAAGTCTACTAATTTGTGTGTGTTTCATGTGAGTTTTTACTATATCTCATAAAACCGGACGAAATCTCCTCAAAGAGGGCAAGAAAATATATTCTGTCTAAACATAGAAATTCAGCTTATGCGCAGCTGCAGAAACAAACAATCAAGGGCTCAATACCTGTTCACCAAGCTCTTCAAGATTTTATGAGGCAGCAGATGATTTCAGAATGTGACAGGACTCGAAAACTTGGAATGCGTGTGCTCATTAAAATTTGTTTGTTTGTTTTCGATTCCGGTTCTCACTTTTCTGCTTAGAAAGACGGGGTCTCGAAACCATCGTTATAGGGAATGTTTGTCTGTTTGAAACAAGAAAACTCCTTTCGCTGATCGTTCGTTTTGCAATGTGTTCTACATAGTCTAATCAGCATGTCTAGTCTTATAAACATATATTAAGACCGAATCTAGGCGAACGAAACATAAGAAGGAAAGAGATCAACCTACAAAGTTCTCAGTTTATGCCTGTCTCTGGAATAAAAAGTTTTTTTTTTTTTTTAATTGCTGTTGTTTTCGTTTTGAATGAGAGAGGGAGAGAAGTGGGAGAGGGAAGGGGAGAGAGAACGTTCTCGCAGATTTATTTTCTAAGCACTAGCAGTCTCCTCTCCTCTTGAATCCATGTTGACAAGTGGAGCCTAAGTGTCAAGAGAAACGATAGAGCGCCCTCGCAAGAAAAGGCAGAAGTGTCTGTCATTGGGCTATTAAAGTCAATTCTGTCACTGTGCCGAGGGTGACATTTACTCTGCCAGTTTAATACAATCACCATAATATAAGACAATCTCTTCTTCCTTTGTCTGTTACAGTCTCTCTCTCTCTCTCTCTCTCTCTCTCTCTCTCTCATACACACTCTCTCTGACAAACACACAACACATGCATTCCACAGATACTCCTTCCTCATCTCCCACTTCCCTCTGTCAGGCCACAGAACAATTCTCTTGATATACAATATGCGATCGATCCCACAGAGACACTGAGAATCTGATAAAACTGACCCTTGCTTTTTCCATGTGTCCACCAAAGATCTTGTCTCTGATATCACTGGGTGTAAACTAGGCCTATAACCTGGAGAAAATAGTGATAACACCTACTTGGTGGTTCTATAGCAAAGCGACAGTATTTGTTTCTTCCCATTCATCAGGGGCACCGGAATTTGTAAATCTGGTTGAGCACCTCTCTCCTCTCCAATTGCCACCCATTCGATTTTTTTATGATCTTCCTCTCAAACATAGAAAGTGTCCCATGTCTTTACTTTACATCTGTCTGTCTATCAGTCTGCCTTTTGTCTGTCTGCCTGTCCGTCTGTCTGTCAGTCAGTCTGCCCCATTGGATTCTAATCCCTGTGCATTCAGATGCATTGGCCTTATCCACTGATCTAATTTTGTATGAGTGTAATTTGTTAGCACTTCTGTTACTTGTAATTTACAGTTTAAAGTTTATGACTGTCGATACGATCTTCTCATCTATAACACGGTCGATTTGCGATGTATGTTACCGGATAATAATCTTCTAGTGGCAAATCGACCGATCTCAAAGGCAGTTCCTCTAAACTGCAGTTGCCCCTCAATATATCAATGTGCCCCCCCCCCCCCACACACACACACTTTATTGCCAACTGCTGGGGATTCCCCTTCCTGCGCAGGTCAGTTTTGTGTAACTCGTTTTGCGGCCACAACTGAACCGATCCAGATAGGCAGTAAGTTCTCCGTGTACATGTACTTAGCTTACTACAGTACAGCAACTGATGGACTCGTCTCGGTCTTCCGGCCCCTAGCGTAGCGTTGTCGTCCTGTCATGTTTATTTTACTGGCTAGTCGTTCCATAGTGACAGACGGGTCGGGCCGATGAAGGCTCTCAAGTAGATATAGCACTGGGCTGATGGACACTAAACGGCGACCAATAGGGGCAGATACAGCTTGTCAAGTTGACAGATAACAGAGAAATGTAGGCTTATGGCTCTTATTGTCTGTGCCTGTGTTAGATTTCCTCTCGGATCGATTCTGCATAAAAGAATTCTTTTCACGGCCGATCCAATTTGATTGTGCTTTCTTTCGATGGTAATAATGTTTTACACCGGTTTTGAGAGCAATTTGGCACGCAAAGAAAGACTTTTATACAGTGATTTATGTTGTAATCTGTACAGGTCAACTCTCAACAGCTCATGATCAGGAAACTGAGAAGCTTTTCTGCATTAGGCATTGTATTTCACCGTTCCGGATTTCCTCTAGCAGCATGAAAGATTTGCACATTAATTTGATTCCCTTTTTTTTTTTAATGTGTGTGTCAAAGTGAAACAGATAGTTTGGGGTCATCTTGATCTTGAGTTAGCCTTTAAGTGATGGCGTTCTTACATAAGATTGTGTTATTTTCTGCATTATGTTTTACAACGTATCCGAATCTTTTTTTTTTTTTTTTTAATATCGTCAGAAGATTATCATATAATGTGTTCCGAAAGACACCGTACATTTTTAATAAAGTTCTAGAAGTTACAAACAAACAATCTATTCATGGTTTGGTACTAAACAAAAAGTCATTGCAGTTGTACTTGTTAAACTTGCCATCAGGTTCCAACCCTCAAGAATGAAGATGCTCAGGTGGAGATATACAATAATTTGTCTTCAAGACTTCAAACCCCAGTTTCAAATCTACTAAATAAAACTATAATTATTATTATTATTATTATTTTATACCAAAAATATGAATGGCCTCAGTTTGTTCTGTATCTTTGGGGGGGGGGGGGGTGTTTGAAGTGTATAATAACTTTTTAACACCCTGTATTGTAACTTTCAAAAGATGGTTTGCACAAAATGAAGAATTGTTTTTACAGATCGGCGGTTGTGATATTTAAGCCTTCTTCATGCGATGGGCTTTGTTTCAAAGTTTTCTCACGTCTTGCGTTATTTCATGCCTGTATGAAAAGAGGATGCCCAATAATTTGTTAGTTCTTTTGTTCATTGTGATTGTACTCTTCTGTGCGTCATGCATTCTGATCAAGTGGAAACTAGAAATTAGTACCAGCACTAACTTTATCATTCTCAAACGCATATGAAGAAGCAAAATGGTCATTGTTGGTGGAAGAACTTCCAGGTTGTTTGTGTGTTGTTGTTTTTCCTCCTACCGAGCATATTGTATGCTATGACACTTTACCTATTAGGTTCAGTGATTATCACAGGGCTAAAACGAAATCAGAATGCGAGTGACTTATTTTTTACTATGTGACAAGTGAAAAAGTAAGACCTCTTTGCCCAGCCTGTGGATATTTGGTACCATCAGGAAGAAATACACCATGGAGCCAAAGTTTATCATAAAAAGCCAGACACTGGTAAATATTTATTTATTCATTTATTTGATATTTTTTTATTGTTTATGTGTTTATTTATTACACTGGTAAATATTTATTTATTTATTTATTATTTATTTATTTATTATTTATGTATTTATTTATTCATTTTAACTTGTAGGCACCTTTCTGTGCATAAACAATTATACTGAAAAATGTTCTCTCCGTTTATTCTGTAACTCCAGCCACCAATGCCAGCACAACTATTTCGTTCTATCTCTAGCTGTTTTCAGCGTTTTTATATATTCATTCCTGCCGACATTCTCAACTCAGCCTTATAGAGTACTTGCCACACACAAAATACCCCCAGAATAATGTTTTATTATTGTACCCCCCCCCCCCCAAAAAAAAGAAAAAAAATGGATAGAAGTAGTGTTTTTCACTGTCTCATCAGTTGTACACATAATTATGATCAGAGCACCGCTGGTTTCATGGATTGAATCATTCACTGATATAGTACATGTATTATAATTCATAACGTTGTGTTCATTCTCGTTCATCCAAGCATGCAGAGCACGGTTCCAAGCAGCTCTGTTCAGTCGTCGTTATTGCTATTGTTGATTTTGCTGTTACCGCTGTTTTTGTGACTGAATTGTCATATGTGTGGTGCCTGCTCTCTGATTCATTGACAAGTCCAAAAATCTGTGTCTACTCTACATGACATATTTCAGTCCAAAGTTAAGAAGACTGCATGTAGTTAAGCCATCTCTCGCTGTATCTAAACAACAATCAAATGAATAAATCGGTGGTTTCTTTCTTTCTTTCTTTCTTTCTTTCTTTCTTTCTTTCTTTCTTTCTTTCTTTCTTTCTTCTTTCTTTCTTTCTTTCTTCTTTCTTTCCTTTCTTTCTTTCTTTCTTTCTCTTTCTTTCCTTTCTTTCTTTCTTTCTTTCTTTCTCTTTCTTTCTTTCTTTTTTTCTTTTTTTCTTTCTTTCTTTGTGTTTGTTTGTGTGTGTTTATGTGTTGTTGTTGTTGTTGTTGTTGTTGTTTCTTTTGTGTGTGTGTGTGTGTGTTTTTTTTTTTTTTTTTGGTATGTCTGTTTTCATATTTCATCTCAATTATTATCTCTGTGAATGAATGTTGCAGGGTTCTCTCGGACAGCCTGCTTTATTTTGATTCCAAGAAACCGTTATTTATCAAGACATGTCTGCACGAAGAAGTGACATCTCTTCATGAGAAAATGTCTATTATATTTCATAATTTTCATCTTTGTTAATGTTTTGATTCACAATGTTTTGAATCTGTCCTCAGGAGGAGTTCCTGGTTCACGATCCTCTATTTGTGGAATACTTCAACGCCTTCCTATCTCTTCCGGTAAGTAATCAATGAAGCAAGCGCATTATTTTTGTTTCAGTATGTGGATGGTTTAGAAGTGAAGTAGTGAATCACACCATGACCAGTTACGGCAAGTACCGAACTAACTCACCTAGATAACAAAATCTCACTTCTATATTTTGCACTGAGAAATAAGCAAAGCAAAGGAAAGCAAAAATATAAATAAAGAAGCATCTAAAAATAACACAAAACAAAACAAAACGGAAAAAACGACCGCTCTTTCCAATTCAGAAAAAAGGGCAAAAACGAAGATGAGATTTAGACCTTGTTGTTCCTTCTTTCCACTCCGATATTGTACACAAAATGAAAAAAAAAAAATAATATAAAATCTTAGTAAAGTTGAACAAGCATACGGTTGACTATTATCTCGATAGGAGCGTTTTTTTTTTTTTTTTGGAACCTCAATATGTTTCGTCGACACTTGAGTGTGGTTTTATCGGCGGCCTCTCCCCAGAATCTTAAATCTGTTAGACCGAGCAATCTTTGTGTTAGTAGGCGTAATGACCAGCTTCTAATCTCCCCCTCTTTTACGTGCCGATAACACGTCAGCCTATCAAGGTTTCTCCATGCAGAGACGTGTGAAGGATCAGAATCCAGTGTTTGCGCGGCAGTTAACTCCTTCAGCGAGAGGAATCATTGAATGTTCATTCAGTGGAGTTGTTTTTTACTTTTGTTATTATTATTATTTTTTTTAATCTGTGTTAATTGCCTGTGATCTTTTCTTCAGGATGCCCTTAAAATCCGGGCACATAAGGAATATTATGACTTTATCCTTTTTGCAGAGGAAATAATAATATAGGGGCATGAGAATGTCGCAAAGCGCATTGTACTTTGCACCATAAACAATGGTAATCATGTCGAAAGGCTTGTTCAATACTATTTCATTTAAATCAGATATTTTTCGTAGTTTTTTTCTTGAAAAAGCTCATTTTTCTTTTGTGTCCAGGTTTTAAAAGACAAGCTCCTGTAAATTATATTGAAATAATCCAGTATGGCTGAAATTGTGTCAATCCTTGAACTAAACTTGCTATGGTTGAGAGATCAGGACCTATTGTTAGCGTGGCAGTTTTAGCAAAAACACCTGTGAGAGTTCCTTCTATAATTAGTTAGTTAGTTAGTTAGTTAGTTAGTTAGTTAGTTAGTGTTTGTGTGTGTGTGTGTTGTTGTTGTTGTTGTTGTTGTTCCCCTGTATTTCTTACAAGTGTCTTTTGTCACATACTGAAAGGCACCTACCCATACCATGGTCGAAATTTGTAAAGGTTGCAAATGATTTCTGGAAATTTTGAGGGATTCAGCCGTAGGTAGTCAAGGGGTTAAAGATCAAAGTTAGAGATAACTGCAATGTTGTTAGCAACGCTTTGTGTGTACACAACAGCCATGATGCACTGTGGCTTTGCTCATTAGCCCAGCTAGCGAAGCAATACACCTTGCGGTTGAGGAGGATTAACATTGATAGTAATGAGATTGGGCCAGTGTTGAATGACAAAAATGGGGGGGGGGGGGGGGGGGGGGG
>JBCAUA010606215.1:11977-31231 GCA_038406235.1 Peronia verruculata
ATAGTGAAAAGGGTTTGCTCCACTAAGGAAAGTACTCCCCCCCCCCCCCCCCCCCAATTATTTTGTGTGAGAGACAAACAGCCGCTGAGTGCTAGAGAAAAAACAACAACAAATGATTGATAAGAAAATTAAAGACAATGAAACAAATAATAGGAGAAGCAGAGAAATGTATTAATAGATTATGATGTAGCTTATCACTCTCTAGATTTCTTATGGTGCCAGAAGTACCGGTACCAAAACAAAACACGCAGTGAGGTTAGGATGAAAATTGTAGCAGCTGTGTTATAACTTCTAATTTGTGCTATCTGGTTGTTATTGTTTGTGTTTTGTTTTTCATTCTCCATTGAAGAGAACTTTCTCGCAGATTTATTTTCTAAGCACTAGCAGTCTCCTCTCCTCTTGAATCCGTGTTGACAAGTGGCGCCTAAGTGTCAAGAGGAAACTTGGATTCTTCAAGAAACATGGGAGATTTATGGTTTTACTATATTTTTATTGTAATAGAAGTAAGGGGGTTTCATAACATAATAGTTGTCTTTACATGTCCTGATGTGAAAGTTCGATCCCTCTAGATTTAAATCTCATTCATATAGATGAAAGTCTTATGTCTCTGCAGTGTCCTTTCCACATAATACTTACCTGACACGGGAGATACCTTGCAAATACATAATCACATAACACAATAGTGTTATGTTATTTTTTACCACGATTGTGGACAGCTGAGATAACCATCACTGCAGGAGGTTGAAAAGCTTATAAAAACCATAACCATAAGGTGTGATATAAATATGACTAAATTATTTGGCCATTTAAGAGTACTTATTTTAATCTCCTCCATTCGTTATCAGACATTTCCAGAGCCTATCATTTTCAATCTTGACACCGGAGGATTTGAAGTGGTGACAGACAACAAACAGAAGCTAGCTCGACAAATTAAGAAAGCCTTGCGTGCCCAAAATGTGACGGCCAGGATGTACAGAGTGGCTAAGCAGCACGCCTTCTCCGACATCCCACTGATTCCAATCGAGGATGTTGGTGACCCTGAAGTTCTGAAGATAGACACAGCCTTCCCAGTTACTGTGAGTAATTTATCTTTCTGTCATGTCCATCTATGGAAATGTCTTGAATTCTAAGATAGAGACTATCAATTTGCAAAATTAAAAAAAAAATTGAAATTGAAGAAAAAAATTGGAACCCAAACTCTGCTCTATTTATTTCTTTGTTTTCAACTTTTTCTCTCCCTGTATATCATTGTTGCCATTTGCCATTATGTAGTGACCACAAATGGACAGAGCTGTTTTGGGTATTTGAAAAGAGCCCCTTCCCTTTCAACAGAAATACTCTAAAATTTTGTAATTACCTGAATGTGTATATTATTATCACAAAAAATACATCCAGCCCTTGTAACTGGCCTCTTTTGAGGATTTTCGCTGAAATTGTCACGTGAATTAAGTTGAATTAAGATTGGTTCATTGTGTATTTTATATACCATCAACACAGTGATGCACATTATCAATTTAAACAACAAAGAATAGCATTATTTTCTTTTGAAGAGGTGTTCGTTATGCACACAGAAGTGCATCATTTAGCTTAAAGCTACTCAAATACTCCAAATGCGGACCATGAGCAGCAGCGAAAATATTGCTCATGGCAGATTTTTCAGAAATAACTGTTTCCCATTGTTCTGTTCCCTTTGTGACATAAGAATTTGAGTTTCAGCATTTGTGATTTTAATGAAACAGGACATGAATCTATTTCAGCTGCTCACAGATAACCAATTGATTATTGGAAGATGATGAAAGAGCAGAATTAGAAAGTGACAGTCCGTATTCATTAGCCATTAAAAAAGAAGTGTCAAACATCTATCACCAAATTACATCGTGACTCAGTTCTCTGTTGCCCTATCTCCATTTTTCACATTTTGAGGAAACTGATGCGTTGTGTTTAGCAACTGTTTTTGTACACATGAGATAGGACAACATGATTTTCAAAATATACCTGTTTGGGCAAGTGATCAGTGAAATGACTACACAGTATATGGGCAAAAAAAGAACTGAGCGCATGACATGGGGAAAAAATGTCCAAAACTTCTGATGACTTAACAAAGATACAAGATGGATTAAAAGTGTGGTGAGCACCAAACATAAGAGCAGAATCAGATAAAAGCATCTGAAGAATACAAATCACAAAGAATCTTGATGACCTGTCCTGTATGGCCATTGATATCCTTTGTTATGTATAGACAGTAAAGATGTGTCTGTGTATAACAGAGTCCCACATAGAAAAACACTCATAATGGTCTATACTGACTTCTTAAGATTTGAATACAACTTTAATTCGATGCAGTTGCATTTTTACAGTTTGTCTTGAGTATACATAATTTATGATAAAACCCAGAAAAGAGATTTTTAGACCTTGAGAGGAAGTTGATTACCCTGAATGAGGTCAAGGGATATGTGATTGTGATTAAGTGTCCTAAAGCTGACGAGTAGTAATATATTTTTTTCAAACCATTTATCACAGACATTGAACAAAGACCAAGGCATCTACTGGGTCAAGGCTGAAAGATTACCCCTCTTCTTGGAGAGTGACTACTATTGCCAATATCGGCTTGCTAAAATCATCTCTCAGGCTCGCATCTTCAATGACGATGGGGAATATATCATCATGAAACTAGACTACACCTCAAAGCCCAGAACCAAGAGGAAACAAGTGAGTCCTCATTCTTTGAAGTTTACATGCATAGAATCAATGAATTTCTCTCTGAAACTGTAGCAGACAGATGGACTTTTATATATTAATATAATGTAGAATTTTGTCACATGATGAATTGCTGCAAATGAAAAGAAAAAGTTTTGAACACTCTTCTGCCATAAATACTTTGCAACTTTTGAGTTTTTCTCAAAATTTAAGAAACCTGCATACAATTTTCACTGTCTTAAGAGTTAGTTGAGAGTGCCACATATTTTAAAACACACTCATTTACATATCAAAGAAGATTTATTCCCATTTGATAGCTATTTCACTACAGTTGATTCCATCTAAGCAATTCATAGCATTTAGCTTGTGTTGTTGTATGGTGAAATTCTTATTAGAACATATTGATCAAGTGTTGTCTGTATCAAATGATTTCAGTTTTTCTAATAAAATGTAATTGGTTATTCACCTTCCAGTGAAGAGAAAAAGTACATATTTTCATTTTAATACATATACCTCCATTTCATAATAATTTCCTCATTGTGTTTTAATTCATAGCAGATTGGTGTCAATTGCTGTTCTTGTTTGTATTGTTCTGCTGCTTCTTTTCATCCTTCTTACTGCCAATATAGACAATGAAAGGAATTTATATTTTCATTTTTCTGGCGCAGGTGGAAGTGTCAGCCCCCAGTGTGGAGGACAAAATAGTAAAAGATCTGTTTATCAGTTTTGGAGATGTGAAAGGTGCCCAGAAAGAGCAGTGGTTCACTGAGGCAAAAGCTGCCCTGTCCACCGAACCCACTTTCACCAGCCTGGGGCCCATTCTGTCTACCACACCAGATTCTGGGGTATCTGCCCCAGCCATCTCCACCAAACCCAAGGAGAAAAGTTCTGTTTTCCACAGTCATTATTTTGGTGTTTACTCTCCAGGTAAATATCTGTTGTTTTTTTTTTGCTCTTTACTCTCTGACTAAAACTTATATACTTATATTCACTTCCCAGTTAATGATCTGGGTACTTACTGTCCCATTTCAAGGTAAAGATACATGTATTTAAAGTAAACAGTCTACATAGAAATGTGTGTATCTGTTGTTTCCTTTCCAGGTAAAGTTTTATATATTTGAGGTCTTTTCAGCAAATCGTAATGTGTGTATGTGATGTTTATTCTTAGGTGAAGGTATGTGTATCAACTAAGTAGGTACGTACTAACCAGTTGGTAGAGAGAGAATGGATGCAAGACATACCTCTTTTTTCTGTTGGTTTTAGTTGGTTTTAATGACCTTGTTTGGAACAAAGACAGTGCAGTCTCAGGTACTGTTGAATAGAAACATGAAAGTCTCAATGTTCATAACCTTGTTTTCATTATAGTTTGATATTGATCTCCTGAACAAAATGAGATTGAAAGGAGGTGATGGGATAAATTTATTCAATTGTGTGGACATGGTTAAATGTATGAAAATCAAATCCATTTGTCTTGAAGAGGGAGAGAGAGTGGAGAAGAAAAGGAGGGTGATAGAGGCATGGAAAATGTTTGTTCACTGAATTTATCCTTTGCCATATTTATTTTACCCAAACTGGTGTTATTTTTTTTTTCTCAGGGCTCATCGGTCCAGACCAGACAGAACCTCCAATCACTGACGAAAGTACAATCAATCAGCAAATATTCATCAGAGAGCGACCATTCACTCCCCGGCCTTCTGATTTAACACATGCAAGCACCTCTTTGATGCGTGCCAGACTGAGCTCTGACCCAGCAGCTGAGGAGGAAATGGTTACACCTGGTGGTGTTGCTTACATCTGGCCTAAAAGTGAAATCTACACCACAGATTCCGAGTCTGGTTTTGGAGATGTGGATGATAAAGAGGACAATCTAGATAAAAAGGTCACAGCCCAACGAGTAATTGACGAAATTTACAATGATGGCACATGGGAAGAAGGAGGCACAGGTCACATCGTACTTAAATCTGTTGACGAATTGGGTGCAGTCATTGTGGGAGCAGTAATGAAAAAGACCATGGCTGACATGCTAAATACAAATGAGGAGAAAATTTTGACTGATCCAGCCATCAGCAGTATATATCCATCGGATGATTTGACCTGTGTATCCATGAATAAACTTGATCATTGTGTCGTCATATCTGATTCTGGAAGCGCAGATGTTGCACAGCATAGAGACAGTGTGACAGCTTTCTCAGCACAGAAAGAGACTAGTACTGTCAGTATCCCAGATAAGGAGGCAGCTCACGTGCAGTGGAAGCTGCCTATACCCAAGCCAGTAGAGGAGGAGGCAGATGCGGATTCCTTGTTAGACAGTGATGAAGATTATGAGGAGAGGGATATTCACTTCAGGAGGAACAAGGATAAATGGCATAGCCTGACCACAATGAAAGGGATTCTGGCCTTCAAGGAGTTCCTGCAAGGAACACAAGGAGAGAGATACTGGGAACTGTGGGTGGATATTGACAAAGGCCGCCTCATACAGGATGAAGCAGAGAAACAGAAGTAAGTCACTGTTTACACTGATCAAACTTGTTTGATTGTATTGATGTTTTATTCTTTCATTCTTGAGCCTTTGTTGTTGTCAGCCTGTCATTGTAATTTCCCACAATATGCTGTCAGATCAAGAAATGGGTATCCTTAGACTTTGTTGTCAAGGTAAAAGTGTATCCTCTGCAGTATGGCAGTGATGGGAATCATCATTCTTACATTTGATATGTTTACCTGAAGGCCTTATCACCTGTAGCAAGCTATCTGTATTTAAATCCACAGCGTAGACAGTGTATATCATTGTTCTTTCTCTCCCATAGACTTTGAACTCCTTGGCAACGTATAATTGTATGTCTTGACATGATTTACCCAGCATAAAGATCAATAGACCTGATACTGTATGTCACATGTTGTCATACATTTATACAAGCAAACTATTATTGTAGCCATGGTTTGAGTCTGGAACAGTGTGTCCAAGCTCTTGAAGTTCAGAGTTGAGCATGAAGCTAGTCTGCTCACTAAGTACACAGATAAGTTGTGTGAAGGTCCTTGGTTGATGGCCTGTTCCTGACATCTGTGTAAAAGTGGCAGGCAGTAATGACAATGATGACTGTTTGTGTGCCTGCAGGTTTGGATCTTGTGATTAAACAGATGCCAGTATCCTAGTAGAAACTGTTGCCTTATTCTTTAGATATTTCAAAAAACACAAATTCATTTGTATGTGGTATTTAGTGTGCCAACACATGCATTGACTGTAATTTTGACCAAAGAAAGCCACACCACAAATCGGCCAGATCTTTCATCAAATTACTGACTATTTCATGCATAGCAACATCCAGAACTGCATTGAGTGGCAGTCCTGCTTTTAACATCAAACCATGCAAAGCATCTTTCATGGTTCTCTGGATGAATAAGATGACAATCCAATGTCAGGCTTACTCACTTACTAATTGAAATAAACAGTTATGAGAGAAGGTCTGTGGTTGTTGGCCTGTTTAGGATGTTGCAAGGTGATAATGATGATGATTGCTTGCATGCAGGTCTGTATTTGTATATGATCAGTATTTGAAGCAGAAGACTAGACTGAAAGATACAACTTCATATTTTCATTATGAATTTGGAGATGGGTGGCCTGTAATTTATATTGGGAGAAAATATAGCCAAGCACAGGCTGATGAGGAAAGATAGTTCAACAGCATGAGATAAGAAATCTATTCCTATTATAGCACTATAGCACATTGAAACTGGGACATTGGCGGCATTTAAATGTCAGTTAAAGAATTACTTTCAATCTTTCTTGACTAGATAAAGACTTTAACACTCAGGATCATGATTTTCATATACGTCAGATCCAAACATGTACAATGCTGTCATTATGAGCCAGGCTAATGACAATATGCACAAAGAAATGAAATTTGAAAGGTTTGTTTCCCATTGGAAAGATCAGGTGCCAGACACCCACTAGTTCTATAGACCAGAAAACTAGTAAACTTTTGACTTGAAATTGGACAGAAATAATTGTACAATAATGATCATTGCTGTTCCACTTGTGAAATTCTAAAAGTGAAATATATAATGTCAGACGATTTGATGCCAAAAATTATAGAAAGTAACATTCTAAATACATCTACCTAAGGTAGCATAATTTTTTTGCTTGCAATAATGTCTATCCATTTTAGCAAGAATGTTCGAGTTTGAAACTGCCTTGACAAATATCAGTCAAAATCAGTTCTAAAAATTAAATACTTATTCTAGGATAGATATCATTTTATTTTGAGCAGTGATTTTTTTTTTTATCATAATTGCACAAATTTGCCAAGAAATAAAAATCTTGTCTTTTTTCCCCCATTTTATCAGGTACATCATGTTTATGAGAGAGAAATACTATAAAAAAGGTTCACAGTTTGAACTGTCGACAGAGGACCGCAAGAAACTTGGGCTGGTGAGCGTATCCAGCTGGTGTCCAGAGCATTTCTTCTTGATCCAAGCAAAGGTCTTGGAGCCACTGTTACTTTACTGGTAAGTTCTAAGTTGAATCTTTGCCTTGACAGTTTTGTTTGTGTGTGTTTTTGTATTTTATTCTGACTGAAGTTATTGTGTCATGTGAACAGAATTGATAATTTGCCAGAGCTGAGAACAACAGCAGACAAATGACTTTGCTTGATTTTGTCATGACGTGAAGTGTACCATGCTGCTTGCATGAGAGACACAATATTATTTTTCAGAAATGCTATTTTATGGGGGTGAAAAAATTAATTGATGAAAATACAAAAGTAACAGAGCAAATAATACAGCTATCTAGGGCATTTTTTATTTCAATTAGATTGTATAGTTTTTTGGGGGGTTTTGTTGTAGGGAATGTCATACGAATACAGCGTAATATTTACCTTTAAGTTTTTCCTATGAATGGAAAGAAAAAAAGCATCATGTCTTGTTGGAGTGATCAAAGCCTTAATTCTTTCAATGTGGCATTTAATTTGGGCTCAAGAGCATCATCTAACTTCATCTAAAGATTTTTTAGTTTTTAATAGATCAGAAAGAGGCATATAATGACCAAACTCTAAACAGACATTAGACAATGCAATGTTGACAGAGTCGGTGTATTTGAGCATTATCAGAATTGTGCAAGAATTTCAATCTATGTTGAAGAAAGAATCAGCTGGACATGAAGCTGGACATGAGTGGTCTGTGCCTAGGAGAGCGGTCCACCTAAGTGGTTTTGTCCCTTCATGACTGGACTCTTAATTGGAGATCATTAAAGTCCAGTTTCAGACTGATTAGATTGTCTACCTCTCAACAGGGCCCCAAGGTATCTGTTGAAGCACTTACTACAAACCCATCCTGAGAAGAACTATCTGTACAATCACATGAAGTCTTGCACACCAGTGAAGGAGTCAGACCCTTTCCCACACACACACAGCCTGCTGCCTCTCAGACCCAAGTCCTGCTGTGCCAGGACCAGACCAGGGCTCGGATTTGAGACAGTGAGTGGAAACTTTTTTACGACTTTCCCATCTATCCCTGGAATGGTCATGTGACAGATTGACCACTGTACCATGTGACACAGTTGTTTAGGAAGGCAGGTTTGGGACAGTGCATGATAATTCATTCTGTAAATCATTCAATATTCTTTATCAGATTGATCATAGAGCTGTTTCACATAACTATCCAGTACTCGAGGTTGAGACAGTGAATTGGAATTCTTTCTTAATAGTTCTTTTCTGTATATCCCGGAGGGGATAACTGAAAAAATCTTACTGAAGGTTGTATTGTTTTAGATAAAATAACTTACTTAACTGGGTTTCAGACAGGGAGTGGGAACAACTTCCTGTGATAATTTTTTTCTGCTGTTCACTACAGTGATCATTGGACAGTCTGGCCACTCTAGTGTTGGAATTTTCTGTGGAATTCCTTGAAACAAGGAATGGAAACGCCCTTCTGAAATGTCCTTCTGTTTATGCTTAGAGGGGTCATAAAACAGAATGACTCTTGCACTGTTGGACTCATGTCTTTGCTGTCCATTACGGATCAATCAGAAGACAAGATTGCAACTGTGTCAAAGAAACAGAAATTGTTTTTGTTGACAGAGTATGACTTTTATGTTGTGTGCTTGGATAGGATATTTTCTAGAAATCAACCGGAGAGCAACAATTGCAATTAAACAAAAGAAAAAAAGAATAGTAAGTAATTTCAGCCTTTTTTTTCAGTTCCTTTTTGCCTCAGAATGAATAAACTGATTTGTATCCAACTATGTATTTAATTGATTTGGATACATGTTCAAGTCAGCCAGCTAGCTAATGTCCAGACTATAGCTGGGTAAGTAGAATATTACTATACATTTACAATACTTGTGCACTCAACATTCTTCTCTTGTTTTCTTTCTCTCTCCTTCATTGACTTGCTTCTCACGATTTTACTCAATATCATAACCCAGGCAGGAGAACCGGAAGTCCAGACCAGGCCCAGAACTGGCAACAGGCGTGTTTATGGCGAGGACACCATGGCTCGCTTGGCTCACACCGTCACTGCTAAATACCTCAAGCTGAAGCCTCCACCACTGACCCTTCCAACAAAAACGAGTTCCGATGTGCCATCCAAGAAACCACCTACCACAGACGATGACCAGGCCTCAAAGCAAAAATTGTCAGAGGATGGTGGTTCCAAGCTGTCCAAGCAAACCATCCTGGATGAGGATTTAGCTGATATTCATGCAAAGAAAAAGTCGCGCACATCAACACCCCAGTCTGCAACAACTCCCCAACCACCCCCAAGTTTCATTGGGAAGCTGCCTGGACTTGGTGCAAAGTCCTCATGTCTCACTTTATCAGCACCTAGAATAGGAATTCCTGTTAGGGCACCCAAAGATTTAATTTCTCCAAAACTGAAGATTACTGAATCACCACAGGATAGATACAAGAGAATACAATCAGCACCAGTGAAGAGGTGAGTCAACTGTGAATGGAATATAAATCTTTCAGAATGAAACATAAAGGTGTTTGTGAAGATAGATATGGGAATATTAGAACCTTTCGTAAAAAGTCTACTCTCTCCACGAATGCCAGAGTGTATCGTCACCGTGAAAACATATAACTTGGTAAGCATGTGGTAGTCCACACAGAAAGCGCTGCATACTTACTTATATCTGTCATTTATCAGCTTCACTGTGCAGATTTTGATTGTCCAAATTTGTGCACACATTTTGATATTCTTGTTACAACTCATAGACACATTGCCCACACTGTATTATTTTTTTTTTTACTTTGTATATACTTTGATCAACTTTTTGACATGTAAACATACTATGCTGGGCACAGAATAGCCTTATTATTGTGCTGATGGTTTGTGAAATCCCAACACAAACCAAACCATGAACGAATTGAAAGAACCTGCAACAGTGGTGATCTTGTTTTATGTCATCTTGAAATACACATTCAGTAAGTTCCTACAAATTTCATATAATCATAAAAATCACATTTTTCCCTCTTGATACTGGAATGGGTCAACTTGCTGTCTGAATGCTTACTTTTATTAAAATATTGTCTGCCCAGATTTAAATTCCCTCCTGTTTTCTTAGTAGTTTCCACACTTGCTAGTCTGATATATTTGGGAAATAGCCGCAATATGATCTACTTTTCCAGTCTTGTGTCACCAGTTTGTGATTATGAAACTGCATCCAGTTGACATAAACCAGTTCATCCAAGAATCATCATGCTAGCTAATTTCAGATGCAAGCTATGATTTTTGTTCACTTTTTCCACATCTTTTCATCAAACTGACTTGCACAAGGACAAGCAGTGAAAATGGCTGATTTTAGAATTTAGAGAGCCCTGAGCGCTAAACTTATTGACTAATGTAATATGCTAACATGATGGAATGCCTTTACATCTTAGAGCTAATAATAATAAATGAATAAAAATAAAGGGCATTTATATAGTGCCCCACCCCTGGATGGCTTGAGGCTCCCTATATATTTCACACAGAGAACCAGTTGCAGGCACTGCTCCACATATTGTCAAACAAAGAAATGGTTATTTGTGAGCTAGTCAGTGTGTGGCCTGATTATGCAGTCATAAATCAACCATAACTCTTCCTCTTCATCTTTCTGTTCCCTTACTCCCTCCCATTTTACTCCACACCTAGCACTGTGCATATCACTTAAGTGGACAGTCTGATGTGAAATTACACCATGGCTACTTGTGTATCTAGGCCTGACACTGGGCTCTTAGGCAGATTTTTTGTTTGGGAGCAGGTTCTTAGGCAGGTGAAAAAATTCTGTTTCATAGCAGAGATGGGCTCTTAGACAGCAAATTCTTAGGCAGAGGCGGTTGTACATGTGATCATTAATACTTCATACCATGCTGGTTCAATGTAGCCATCATTGTGGTGGTGTATTATTTGTTGTAAACTCAAACTTAGACAATACTATGTCAATGAGGTATTTCAAGATCGGTCACATGATCGAGGCAACATCGCTCACATGTGGCTTTGTTTATATGATGTGACAGGTCTGAAAGCTCATCATTCGTCACGATTTGTCTGCCATGCACAGAGCAAGTAAACAAATCAACATGAGAGCGAAAATTCTTGGTCATGTGATTTTTCTCAAAATACCTCATTCCCCTTGGCAGGATATCCAGCAAAGAGTCAGCCAACTATATTTTCTACCGCCAAGACTCCCAAGAGGCTGACACCAAGGAAGAGAAGAAGGAGCAGCCTGAGGCAGAGATCAGTGAAGCTGAGTTCTTGGGCAGTGATGCCATGGAATTTCTGCTGAAGGCTCTCCACCATGAAGATGATGCTGGGAGATCCTTCAGGAAATACATTGACAAAAGTGAAAGACAGGTAAAAATGGATTTATCTGAAGTTGTTTGAGGGTATGGAATCTTGTATTTCTGTTAAAGCATGTGTGTGATGCAGAGTGCATAATGTGTGTGAAAGCTTCCATGTGAATGAAAGCTCATAAGTGGATGAAAGATGGTCTTTGTATCAGTAAATTATATATATATGGTAGCTTGTATGTATATGGTGACTGGTATTTTTGTATGGGGGCTTGTATTTGAAAGTGGAATTTGTGTGTCATCCAGGAAATCATCAGTAAAGTGAAAGACAAATAATAACATTTCAGTCTTTGGTGGGTCTTTTGGATTAGTGGTTTCAAATCTGTTCTGACCATCTTTACTGTTGGGAATGAGTTTCATATGTGTGGCACAGGTGAAGAAAGACAAGTTTTGACATTTTGACCATCTTATTCCTTCAGCAGCTTTGCACTGTTAAAGATCAGGTAAATATGGAAAGCGAAAGTGAGGGAAGGAGGAAACAAGGAAGGGAGGATGAACGTGTTGGTCTGTGTGCTTCAGTGTGAGCAAGTATGTGATTGAAAGTTTGTTATGTAAAGTATGTTAGCTTGTATGCACACTTGCATATGTTTGAAAGCTTGTATAGGTATGTGAACTTATTTGTATACTTGTTTGAGTAGGTAACATATTGTATAATATTGTGTGTATATTGTGTGTGTATATATATATATATATATATATACACACACACATATATATATATGACTGCCCCATACGGCAAGCAGGCCTCGAAAGAAACAGCGCGCAAGCATCGAAACAGTGTGTTAATGAGCACAGCGACCGAGGGAAAGAGAGGGAGATGAAAATGTTCCTGAAATTTATTTTTCAATCAACTACATTTAGCAATAATTTACAACCACTCTCTCAACCTATTAAAATCACACCCACACTCAACTTTACTTAAATAATTATTGTGTTATATAGACCAAAATAAATCCAAGCCTAAAATAGTAAGGTCTTTCAGATAGTATGAACAGCGGTCACTGGAAAATGGTACTAATGAGCAGACTTAAGGTATGGATTTGGTGAACTATGAAAATGTAAGAAATGTAATACGTAAAACAAACGAACAAACAAACAAAAAAAAACATGATTAAATAAAAAATGCATGGAAATTCTGATGGATTTGAACCTTCATTGCCATCGTGGGGAATGAACAAGAATAAAGTATTGAGGCATCCAGAAATCTAAGACTACTAGTTGAGGAAAAGAGAAAATGAAAGTCTGAGTAGGAAAGATAATGGCCACGGTTCATTCTAAAGTGCTTTATATACCGACAGTAACAGATACAGGCAATAGATGAGCATGAAGCACTTGAGACTCCAAATATCTAGATGTCACACATGGATAAACAGCATTGCATATTTGGGAAGGCTTGTTATGAGCTATAGTTTGATTAATTGATTTGTGCTACATCACTGGGCTATCTTAGTCTTTTCAGCATAAAATTTGGTTAATTACTGGCAACTGAATTATGCAGGCTTATTTTACGAAGAGAATTATGAAAGAGTAAATTTATATATTTTAAAATATTCATGTTATACACTGTACTTCACTCAAAAGATACCAATAATGGCAATATGTGTAGAATTTTACTAGAAATGATGCTCATCTATATCGATATAAAGAAGACAAGTCTCTCTCTCTTTTCCTCCATTGGAGCAGTCCGTTCTTGAAGTAAAAATAAATTTAAAAAAAAAAAAGAAACCCAGACGTTTCAGCTGATTATTTTGTTTACAGTGTCAAGTCTAGTCTTAGAAAGGTGTGATTCAGCATGTCTTTCACGCTGGTGTAAACAACTGACTTTCCTTTGAAGAGATCATCTGAAGTCCTTTTGCAAGCTGTGCAGCCAAAAACAACGCAGTAACAAACCATGCTGCTTTCAAAGTGAAACAAACAAAATATCCTAATCTGAAGGCAACAAACAGGAAAATGAACATCTGGAATGCCTCAGTTATAAATTAAATAGAGAGGTGGCATGGACAGAGTGATCACATTTGCTTTAACTTGCAATAAGTTGCAGCGCTGTTTGGAGACAGCCGGATGGAATGCAGGATGCGGCATTCTGTCTGTCAAAGCTGATTGTCTAGTAATTGATATGGCAAAAGTTTAATTGCTTTTTTAATTGTTAAAGTTGGGGTCGCTGATGTAGCTCATTGTGTCACTGATGATGTCACTGTTTATATATATATATAAACCTGCATGTATATGGAAGATTGTATGGATGTAGCTTGTATATAAGCTTCTTGTATGTATGAAAGCATGTATAGAAGCTTATATAAATAACATGAAAGCTTGCATATGTATGTAAGCTTTAGTCTGATTTGAATTCTGTCTTACATGTTGTGTTATTATCTGATTCTCCACAGGATTGGAAGAATCTTCTGGACTTTTGGGAGAGAGTACAAACCTACAGGACGTTCTTTTACAAGGACAAATTAGATCTCCATGCTATATCCCACCAAGCAAGGGTAGGAGTAGGACATTAGCTTTCTCACTGTTCATCATAAATGAGTGAAAACATTAAATCAGTATTCTTTCCTTGCTGTGTTCTTAAGTTTTTAAATTACATTGTCATTATTTTGATACCTGTCATATTGACTGAATCCCTCAGTTATCACAGTCTTAGCCATGACAGTGAATTGTATTCATGAGTCAATACCTTTTATTGCCATGAGTGGAAACCACAGAAGTCTGGTATGTATGTTAAGTGCCTGTCCCGGACCACCGTACTCGTCGCTAGGTTGGTCCGGGTTCCAGGACAAAAGTCTGGTATATTCTTGCAGTCCTCAGATTTAGCTACTGCAATTTTTGAACAGCAGATAACAGCAAATCTGTTGGGTATTCACATGAATTGATAACAGAGATTTCATCAGTACAAGGGATTTAGAGGCCAACTGGCTCATTTGTCCAACTCTCACTTTTTTGTAAGGAATTTGTAAGCTCTCACTTTTGTAAAAGCAAGGAGGATCTGTTTGATTGACGATTTGTCTATAAGATCATTCGAACACTATGTCTCACTAGCCCTGTGGACAGGAGTTTCATTAAATTTATAAACAAATTACTTTATTGAAATTCACTTGGGCAATAAGAAAGAATTTAGACTGGGTCAGATTGACACAGTTTAAACTGGACTGAATAAGATCAAATTGAATTAAATTGTTGCCAGTATTTACACATATTAAGCACTGCATGGTTATAGTTTCATACCAAATGATGATGACAAACAGAGAGATTACAAGCTGGACCTTCCAGATTTTCTTACATTTATTGTGGTCAATGTTCATTCATTTTTCTTTCAGTCCATTTTTGCACAGTATATAGTGGATGGAGCACCATGGAGGATAGGAGTGTCTGAGAGCATGGAGCTCCATATTTTAGAACACCTTAAACCTCCCTTTGAGGACTTGTTTGATGAAGCAGAAGAGTTTGCCCTGAAGATCCTCTTTGAGGTGTTCCAAGATTACCTTAGTCAAGATATCAAAAGTTATAGCAAGGTAAGCATACCTATATAGCTAAGGATCATCTTCTCATTGATCTTGTGTTTGAATTTTATTGCATTGCATCCTAATTGCTGCATGGCTCATGACTGGCCAACGATAGAGACTCATTTGAAAAAACTCCAGACCCTCTTCATTTGTTTCCATAAGAAAGATTCTCAGAATGTAGTGGCCTGGAATGAAGAGATAGGGAGGATAGGGTGACAGCTAGGAAACATTTTTTGACATTGAGTATTTAAATGGCATCACAGTGTGCATCCAGTCATTGGGACAAACATTCTGAAAACAGTGAGTGCCAAGGGAATAAACAACGTTTGTGTTCTGTTCAAAATTTCACTTTTACTATGTAAATGGTAATCAGCAAATTGAATGTGATTGAATTTCAATGTGTTTTTACCAGGTTGAGCGCTCGGACATCATGCGCTCACTGGAAACCAAGAATGTCAACATCCTCAATCTACAGCAGAAAGGAATCATCAAGGAAGTATGTGATTTTTGTGCTGGCTGATTAAATAAATAAATATATATATATATTCCAGTAGTACCAGTTTCGTTGAATAATGGATCTCTTATATGCAGGAAAACATAAGTGGTACTTCCATAATGAGCTCTCCACCAACCATCCTCTTCCCCTTTAATCCAGTGTTCCGACTTTGACCAACATCTCACATCTAGAGAATTCAGAATCTTTTTGTAGATGTCGCAGGTTGAAAATTGGTAGATGAGATGGTGCCAAGGGCCCAAATCAGCGTGAAATCTCTTTTTGTAACGGTTAATAACACTGAATGACATTCAACACTTCTTATTGTCTGTGGAAAAGGTGAAGGATGGGCGCCAGTTGGTTTGTGTACAGCAAGCTGATTATGAGTAGAGGTTGGTGGGGGATGAAGTGAGGGAGACTGACCATATCAGTGATGTTTAGCAGTGATTATTGCAAAATTGGTGTAGCAGTGAAGTGATTAATTATTCAGGACAGTACATCATGCCCTTCCCTCTTGATATAGAATCAGGACTGATGAAACTTTTCTTTTTGTGGTTATTTTATTGATGGGGGGGGGGGGGGGTCGGGAGGAGTCCTTTTAAACCTAGCTGCACAGCTTATGTAAATGTAAAGTCATTTCATGAGACTCTATATATATTATTTTTAACTTTTTATATAAGCTTATATGTGTATGTTAGTTCGTCTGGGTTTGTAAAGCTTGGATGTGAAAAAATGGCTTGAGCATGAATTTATATTTGTGTATGCATATAAACTTGCAGGTGTAAGTGCATTTGTATGTATATGATTGATTCTAATGCCATCAAACTTCATGGTCTTCATAATGAGTCGAGTCATCAGTACCATGTCCAGTGGGGACAGATATGTTGGCAATACTTATGCTCATGTCACATTCATATACACTTTGGAACAATGAAAAAAAAAAACAGCACGAAAGTTGAAATGTGATAAACTGCATGTTTTCAGAGACCTCTTACACCGGAGGACCCCATGGAAGGTTTTGTCGAACCAGGGTATGACGAGTCCCTCCTTGAGGAAATCCCTGAGGAATTTAGAGGTTGGACTTTGGACAAGTTATTGCACAACCGTCTGGAAATGGAGCATTTCAGGCAATATTTGGCTGACAACTATGCAGAAATGGACCTCAAGGTAAACACCTCAAGTTTACTTGTCGGATAAATATTTTGCAAGTGCTACTACTAGTTTGAAAGGTAAATGATAATATGATACGTCAGCTTGCGAGAATAATTCAAATATTTTCATCATTCTACAGCAGGCATTTCAAATCAAGATCCTCACAAAAAAGTAAAAGAGTTGAGGTCAATGAATTCAAACTATTGTAGGAATTAGATTGAGTCATTAGTCTACTCTACCTTCTTCTGCCATAGGAGAGTTGTCTCTGTCAGAGGAATAGTTAGCTCATTAATGACAAAAAAATTTTTTTTTTCTTTTCATAAACTTCAACCTTATCCTTTACTTTGACTTAGCGACATTCCAATAATAAATGTTTATTCCTCACATTAGCTATCAATGATTAAATTTGTGTTGTTTTTGTTATTATTTGTGTATTATATCTCCATACTCCACTCTCTCCCAGATGTGCTGGCCTGTCTGTTAACCCATAGTGCATCAAAAGAAAGTGCTAACTTTCCATGGTGTTGATAGTGATAGAGTGCCCTCCGGATAGCTTGATATACCTGGGGAAAGAAAATTTAATCAAGCTATCTGGGTTTCATACTAAAATGGGTGTCAGTATAATGACACAGTGTCTTTAAAGTAATTAATTTCTTGTCTCCCTTTAATGCTCAGTGGGGTTTATTTTTAAGTTGAAAGGGATTTCGACAAAGTCATGATTGAGACATATTGCCTTAGTGTTTCACAGTGGTTTCTGCATAAAAACTTAGTCACTGGGCTCCTATGCGGACAGGTTCTACGCAACCACAGATTATCTTCACTACTATGATTAATTAATCATTACCATTAATTAGAGAATTTACTATGCAAATAAGTACAGCTTTCATCCCTGTGTGTGTGTGTGTGTGCATTGTAATTGGATTTAACAATTCTTGATCCTCCTTAGGGTATAATTACATCAATAATGCCCAGCGTTTCAACATCGAGTGCGTTTTCACATAATGGTACCGCTGTTGAATAAAAAATGATATTACTGTGTTACCATTGGGATAAACGCATGAGTGACTTATGTGTGTACAATTAGCAGCCCGACTGACCCAGGAAGAAAAACAAATGACCTCCTTATCCACAGAGCCAATCACTAGTGCTGTCTCATGCGTTGTGAAACAAAGAAATGCTTACAGGCTGGCCCACAGTGTGCCCTGATTATGCAGTCATACATCAACCATCACTCCAACTTCTTTGTCTACCTGTTTTCTCCATCCGGTCCCCATTTTTCTGTGCATCTGGCACTATGCATTTCTTTCAAGTGGACAATATGATGTGAAATTACATGATAAATACTCATATGTCTTGGCCTGACACCGGCCTCTTCGGCAAATTTTTTATGGGGGGCGGGTTTATAGAGGGGTATATTATAGAGAAAAAAATTCTGTTTTGCAGCAGAGGCAGATTCTTAGGCGGAGACCATTGTATATGTAAAAGTTCTTTGACATCATGGCATAGAAGCTAAAACTTTTTGAGGTTGACAGGGGTACTTTTTTAGGATCTTTTTTCCAGATGTAGAGACTCTAGACTTATTACAGTATGCAGCATTAGTTGCACAGATCTAGATTCAGGTCAAGTATTTGTAGCCATCCCCCCCCCCCCTTCTCCTCCCTCTTTTTTTTGTTTTAAGACTCATCCAAATGATCATTATATTCCACATCACTTCTACAGTTTATGTTTTCAATTTTCCATGTTAGTATCATTTCCAGAAAAAAAAAAAAATGAAAAAGCAGTAGTGCTCATTATTTTCGATTCGGGTAACATGGAAAGCAAAGTCAAGTTATGAAGCTGATCAATGCAAGCATACACAACACTTGCACAAAGATAACTTTACTCTCTCATGATACATAAATCTAGTCCTACAAAGAACATGCAGATCATTTCAACTTGACCTGTCCATCACTCTGTGTACAACACTGAACAGTTGACTGCCCTATGGTGCATTACTCATTTTGTCCAGTTGCAATGCAGTCTAGACCAGCATCCATCTTGTCTCCTCCCTGAAATCCCGGACGTGGTGCAGTGATCTCACTCCCTCACCACCCATTCAATCTCTATGACCAGACTTTCCAACTTCATAGATTTCCATTTCAGTCTCTCTCCCTCTTCATTGCGCCAGTATGTTGCGTTGCAGTTTTTCAGTCAACGACCTAAGCATTGAATAGTCGATCTATAAGGTACAGCTTTTACCTAACATTAAAGTGAGTAAAGGGAATGAGATCACACGGATGACTGAGGAAGCCGGGTTTTTTAAACAAAGAAAAAAAAAAAGAAGAAAAACTGCCTTGACCAACAAATTTGGTCCACCAAGTCCGAGTGTCAAGCCATGTCTGTCAAACTAAGTAGAATGCACTGTATTTATTTGCACTTCAGAGCATTAGCTCTCTATGCGTCATGACAGTTTGAGAAGAGAACCATTGTTTCTGCATATGTTGTTCAGTTGTTCATGTGTACAATATATAATAATAGAGAGTATTTATATAGCGCTTATCCCCGTAATTACAAGCTCTAAGCGCTTTACAATCTATTATTACCC